>CM023482.1:119701538-119731811 GCA_013339685.2 Hyalomma asiaticum | reverse complement strand
AACACCACCTTTCAATCAAGCGGGTACCCCAGTTTTGTGGTGGTACCCGCTAGTGATCTTTTGTGCTTGTGTGGTGGTATCATCTCTCCTCGCATTAGCAGAAAATGTTGTGACTGCAGACTAAGAGTGAGGCACTTCTCAGTGAGATGTTGTGTACATGACTGCCACCAAACTCACGGTTAAGCAGAAGGCTACCAATAAGATAGACGCTACACTCAGCAGAGATCAAACGAAGCAGAAGCAGGGATCAAACGAGCTGGCCGTGCCCTCCGTCGCTCGGAGGGCGCAGCTTGGGATGCTTGCCATCAAAGCGGAGAGGAAACCGTCTGCTCGTCTTTAACAAGCATGAAAAGCACGGGGGGGGGGGGGAGTGTCGATTGGTTGCCGAGCGATCGCATGGCTGCGAGATAGCGGGGGCGCGCGCTATCTCAGCAGCCATCGGCGGGCGGCTCATAAACCCTTCTACGTGCTGTGCTCTCAATGCGAAGAGACTGCGAAAAGTGACCCTGGAGCACAGCCGTATTCTCTTACGCCAGGGTTTTGTAGTGTTACGTGAGATCGTATCCAAGATTAAAATATACACACGCGTTACATTATATTAGACTTATTTCGAATGTGTTAGCAAAAACCTCCGCATAATTTGTGCGCCCGTTTCGGAGCTCTAAAGTCACGAAAAAAAAGTGCGCAAATCAGCGAGTAAATATGTATTCCTATCAAAGTATAGATGCCCAGACATCATGTCATGATATCCACACATGCAATCCAGCATGTCTCACTTTGCGTTGATCTTCTAGCTGTTTCCACTGGTCGAATGTCAAGTCGGTGGAATTGAAGACCTGCTTTGCATAAGCAATTAAACCAGGATCTGTAATAATAATAAAAAAAAAGCAGCTGTTAACATCTTCTTACTCTGTTACAAGAAACTACTTGAAACCAAAATACCATTATGGCAAATTGGAGTTGCACAAAATTGCGATTCTTTTGAAAATTGTGCAGTGTTTTCTTTAGAATTCTCGCAACACCTCTGAACATGCTATTTTTATAAAGCAAGGAATGAAAACAAGATATGCATGAAAAATAGGTGAACAACACATCAAGATTACCACATTTACTTCCATAATGAACACACATAATAAACCCACCCTTGACTTCTGTCCTTGACAAAATACTTTTTAAATGTGTGTACCTGTCCCCTTTATTTCAATGCAGTTACTGGTGCTGTCGACATTGGAAATAATGTAAAACCATTCATGGTGAAGTTTGAAGCAGTGCACCTCCAACTCAACATGAACAGTCCCAACTCGCCACACTTTCAACTTTACTAAACTTAAAACCATGCATTATACTTCAAACAATGAGCAAAAGAAAGGTCTAAGAGCATTTAGCAATCATACACAAGCCCAAATGCTGAGGGTCACAGGTTAAAAATCATGCCTTTTGTAGCAAAGTGCCACCTGTTGAATGCAGAAGAAACATCTTTGCAATCATAGCAGCAATGCGCTATGAGCAACAAAGCAACACCTAATACGATTTTGCTGTTTTCTGCCTTTCCATCACAGCTATGGCACCGGGCGATTCATTGACACCTGCTGGTATGCACGCCAGTTTTAAAGTAAAGATCCTTGAGTATGCATTACTGCGCAGTTATGTGCATTTCAGATGGGATGAATCCGAGATGACAGTAGAAAAGTGCTAACAATCGGGCACTGCAGATTTATTGTATGGAAATTGAACCTGAGAAAGCTTATGTTCACTTTTCGTAAGCAAGTTACCTTGTTTTGAATCATACAAGTTCAGGATGACACGAATGTTTGCATGTCCCAAGCAGGTTGCACCATCAAAATTTTACTGCAGCAAATACAGAAATGTATAACACAAAGGCACATTTGCAAAATTACTAAATGAAGAGCCAGTAAAACAGCTAGACAAAATAAGTGCAAAGCAAGAGCAAGGACATTAGCTCACCAGCTTTAACGAACTCCGGTACTATCATTGGGTGCATCGAAGTCCATGTAGTCTGATGAACTGTCAGACGGCTGTGGGTCCCATCTGCTACGCTTTCTTTTCGTCCTGTCTCGTTTGCAGCACCCTGTGTGGACTCTGCTGCTGGGACTTTGCATCTGCACAAAAATCCCCGCTTGTATTGCCAATACCCTCTGCAAGCTGGCCAACGGTAAGAATAACACGCTACAAGAACACTGGACAAGAGAATGTGGTGCGTTGTCGACTACATAAAGCGTAGGGAAACCACATTTCTCAAAGGCCCCATAGGAATCAAAATACCTCACACCAGCTCACTGATATATCCCCTCAGTGGTGGTGTACACTTTGGTGTACACAACTTGTTTTCGCATTTCAGCACACAAGCTGCCAGGAAAATGTGTGAAACACTGGGATTTCGATAAATTAAACCTTTGCCGTAATCAGTGTGCCATCACTTTGCGGCAAAGTGCGCCGAATTCCGGTAGACAATTAATTTTCTGAATGCATTACCACAATTGACAAGTAGGTTGACATGTTACGCTCTTAGATCGACGACAAAGATATTTCAGTTGGCCCGTGCCAACCGAGCCAATAACAAGGTGCACCCCTGTTTTCAAGTCTTACATACGATCCCCATTATGACAAAATAAAGCACGACTGACATCAGAATAAATTTATATTTAATTATGTTGTAATTACAAATAATTATAGTATAACAAGCATCCAACATGTAACCGCATTTTCTTTCTTACACTGCAATAGAGTGCCACAGAAGTTACAGTGGAACCCCGATTATACGACGTTCTCGGGACCGCGAAAAAGCGTCGTAAAATACAAACAGAAAATTTTATGCCTCTGAATGCGCCGCAATCCGCTGGTGTGATTCCCAACAGCCGTAGCGACACATGGCACACACTTACAGGGGACGCGGCCTTTGAAAGTCGAAAAAATCGCGACAAACACGATTTTCAGAAAACTGCAAATTTGCACTGTATGTGTCATAAACTACCTCTCCTGTAGTTTTCAGCGCCTAATTCGTCCTAAAACTACTTCATATAAAATATATTACAAGCAGCGGCAGCTGCTGTGCCGCCCAAACATTCTCCGAAACAGCAAAACTTCAAGTGAGCACCGTTCACGCGTCATTCAACCGCGGTGCCTTTTCATTTTGTTTTGTTTATGAATTCCTGAACTTTTTCCACCGATGTCGGCTGGAACGGTGGTGGCGTGGTGGAAGCATGGTTCACACATGATGGGAGGCCCGCGAGAGCATTCGAGTATCCTGCGCTTGGATGCGAAGGTGCAATTGGACCAAACGCGCGCTCCTTGAGAGAGTGGGGGAACGTGCAGCCGCTACTGGCTGCTGCGCGTGATGACACGGTGGCTTTCTCCGGTGGGTGCTCCGTGTGTCGTCTGATGTGGTTAAAGTTAGCGCCTGCTTCGTGGTTGTCGCCGTGATGCCTGCCTTTTTGTTATCACAGGAGTGAGATCGCAGGAGAGTGGGAGAGAGATGGTTGGTCGGAAAGGGTGAAAAGAACGGGGGAAGACCACAACCGGCGTCACTCCATGATGCCACTTGTGGCCCCTGCAGCCGCTGTGAGAGCCAGGCGAAGATGAATGAACGGCTGCGGAAAGCCGAAACGAACTGGTTTCCTGAGCGCTCGGGATGAGGAGTGATGCTCCTGAAAGAGCCGGTGCGACGAAAGACGCCTGCAGCACTTCCCCAGGGTTCGTACAGGTTTAGAAGGAAAAAATTCAAGGGTTTTTTCAAGGACTTTCGAGGCTCTATTGGAGGATTTTCAAGGCCCTTAACTCTCGCTGCAAAGGGAAAAGAAAGAACGGCCTCACACCATGGCATATCATGTAGGTGCATTTCTTCTCGCCACAATAAAACGCCTTTGCTACTTCACTGTCTGGGAACATCCGCCGGAATAACTCCCCTGCTTGGGATGACGTCCATATGACATATGGGACATAACCACCTTCGAGTCCAAAGAACTTCGGCGTCAGTGACAAGCTTGTGCGCTTTACAAGCATCGTTTAGGCTTGGCAACACCTCCCAAAGCATTGCGCTTGGTGCCTGCAACAGAGGCGTGGCAGCGAACTGCTCTGTCGCGACAGGAGTCAGGTGGCGTTTCAGTGTGCTCCCTTGTGCTACATTCATTGCATGAATGTGCTTCGCACTTTTCATATGACTTTTCAAAGCCACTTCACCCATGCCAGTCACATCGAAGACTTTGCCGCATAGCTTGCACTTGGCCCGATGCGGACTCGTGTCTGGTGATACAGCCACGTAGGCTGAAACTTGCTTTTTCTGGTCATTGTTGATCAGCACATCATTTCACAGAAGACATGATTATTCAGAAAAGCGTTGACACCAAGGAGGCATGACCACGGCAAAGTTAGCTCAAGGGCGTGACTCGGCGGGCGCTCGCACGGCTCGCACTGATCGCACCGCACGACCAGTGTTACAAGTCGCCTAATCAGAATCAGCTATATAGGTATAAAAACCTAGACTTTTTGTTCGCTACAGTTCAGAACTTTTTTTTAAAAAAGGAAATTTCACCAACAAAAGCCGTTTTGATGCTGATAAATACAAATTAAAATTTAATATTTATGAAATTCAAGGTTTTTTAAGGACTAGTCAGAAATTCAAGGTTTTCAAGGGCCTTGAAAATGGACTTTCGAAATTCAAGGGAATTCAAGGTTTTCAAGGACCTGTGCGCACCCTGCTTCCCTTTTCTTCGCCGTCACTGCACTTCGCGTGGATTGTCGTGTAATGCGGGTTCGGCGTAAGATCGCATCGCATAATTGAGGTTTTTAGTGCATTGTGTCTATGGGGCTTTCCCCGGGACGGCACTAATCCGTCGTAAAATGCGGGTCGTCGTAAAATCAGGGGATGTGAAACAGGGGTTTCAATGTACATGTGAAGATTTAACAGATCAACTGAAATTGAATCATAATTCGCACCTGAAGGGGATAAAGTTTTCAAACCAAGACTGATGAAAAGAAAGTGGCTGAGAGTGTGCATTTGCTATGCGATTCTGGCTATGTGCACAAGCTTGGTGCAGAACTTGGACCTGTTAAAAAAATTCCTACAGGTCCCATTCGTAGTGAGAATAGACGTCATGCAAATCAGTCAAGAAATTGCTGATGCCATATTGTTTGGCCTTGAGCCAAATGCAATGCTGCAGGACATGAAAATTCTATACTCCATCTCAGAAGTTCCTTTCAGAACTGTGGAAGCTACAGGGCCTGCTCAATGAATACAAAGGACGGAAATATATCAACAAGTGTTCATCTGCATGCAAGTATGGAGAAGAAAAGAAGGAAATGGCAGCGCCTGTTAAACATAACAGCATCCAGTGAGGCGAATGCCTTCAGTCTTGAATACAATTAAACCTCGATATAATTACTTTGATATAATGAAATTCTCAATATAACGAAGTACTTAATTTTTACGTGATGTCCACAGAACACCATGTATTTTTACTAGGTATGTGTGAATATTCGAAATTTCGAAAAATTTTTGAATAGTTTTCGAATTTTTTCGAATAATTTTCGAATTTTTGATTCACACTTAAATTTTACTATTCAAAGTTGGTAATTACGGTGAAAAAATATGCTACGTCGCGTGTCAAGTGGCCCATTCCCGCATGTAAGCCGCTTCGCCGCACCCATGTATTGCAGCGAAGTTAACATCCTATACTGCAGCGAGGCTAACACCCGTGTACTGTGGCGAAGTTAACACTCGCATACTGTGGTGAAGCTAGCTTGGCTTTCTGTTGCACAATTCTCTGTTGGACTGTTCCTCAAGACTGGAATGACACTGTGGCAGTACACTAGTCATGCAATAAATCTTTTTGCCCATGTTGAGTTGAGCAGAACATTTCTCCATAATTTGACATCACATTAGCAAAAAAATATTCGAAAATTATTCGAAAAATATTCGATAAGATTCGCACTTGAACATAAATATTTGAATTCGCTTCACACTCAAAATCTTGCTATTCGTACAGCTCTAATTTTTACCTCTATGTACCAAACGGTGTTTACCCGTGACTTCAATGTAACAGAGTTTCACTCTTGCCACAAACAAATTTCTGCTAGTGCCTGTGGTAAAATGGGTGAGTGTTACACTGCTTTCGCGAGCACATCTTTCAAGTTGCTCACCGCGTCCACTGATGCAGAGCAGCCGGATGCCTGCCACCTTGGCACCAGAGCAGGGGGAGCAGAGAGTATGCATGCCAGCATCCTACCGTGTAGCACATCGTATTGCACATAATGTGCACCCCATAAATGGCATAGTTCCGTAATACGCGTAATGCTTGCCGTGTGTCAGTGGCCAGTTTGGTGTTGTCGACGGGTGTTAAGTGACAAGCACGTGTAGCCATAGATGCAGTACTAAGCACAGCAAGCTCTCCCTTATCTGGTCGTACGGATGTTGCCGATGAGGCTTGTATCTTACAAGTGATCACGACTGGCAAAGGAAAAGGCATCTGCTTATTTATGGATATCGCATGGCTAACTTTTCGAAATTTCTAACATGAAAGAAGCTTCTCTTAAACATTATGAGCAACAGAGTACATTCCTAGTGAAAGCAATCGGAACTATGATCGGTTGCAAGTTAAGCATAAATACAAGCTCCACCAATGGGACCTCACTGCGCGATTTTTGCATGCCTACACACAGCAATGTAGTTCCCGAAATATAACAAGAATTTCAATGTATAAAAAGGTATTTTGTAATGCTGCAATACTACTTAACTACTTAACTAATGACCAGAATGCTAAATAATTTCCTTTGTAGAAGCGTGGAGTTCGGAGCCAGCAGAACTACAGTCGCCGACCGTTTATTCGGACGCCTTCGCGGCCCCGCCACTCGTCCCATTGGAGTAATGTATAACCGCGACCGGTAATTCGGACGTCCTACAGCGCGCCGTTCGATTTTTCGGACTCCGGCGGCTTGGTCAGATTCGACGTCAAACGCCACGATACGGCCGTGACAAGCTGGCCGCGATGTTTACATTTTGCTAGGTTGCCAGTACTGAAAGGGCGCGCTTGCTATGGTTGGATTGCTGGTGTCTAAATCCACGCAGCTTCTGCAAGTTACAGTTGCCGATCTCGAAGGCTTACTTTTGTTGGCTGCACGTACTGGTTGTCGTGCTTCGGATTTAGCCAGTCCGGTATCCATTGACTGTATACCGCGGCCGAACAGCAGGCCAGGCCAAGCCAAGCCAGTGTGCTTGGAACTCGGTGCTCGGCATTTGGGCCAGAGAAAACCTATTTTGGGCTGTCAGTTGTTACTTGACCTAGGCCTTGTGAACAGCTACATTTCAATTCTCGCTCTTTTGCTCTGTGTGTTAGGCCTGCTTCGCTTGTTCGATCTCGTCCAGTCATTGCGTAGTGCGTTTGAACAGTTTGTTCAAACGCCGTTACGTTTGAACAGTTTGTTGACTTTGACAGTGCCGTCCGGCCCTGTGCCGAGTTGGATGATGAGGAGATCGTCCGTCAGGTTCTCGAGCCGCCGCAAGTTAACAGCGACTCTGACGATGACGCACCGCCCACGCCACAGCCATCGAGGGCGGACTTGGCGCAGGCCTTGACGACGCTCCTCTCTGCCTACAGCGATAGCCAGACACTGTCGGAAATACAGGCTGACATGGTCGCGCGTAAACATGCACCTGTACAGTCGCGCATTGACAACATTTTCCCGTCCACTGGGACCATAAAAGTACTTTTTTTCTGGCGAATCCCTTTTTTTCGGACTCTCGATTATTCGGACTTTTCGGCGGTTCCCGTCGAGTCCGAATAAACGGTCGGCGACTGTATATACCTGTTGCTTAGATCGCACCTTCCCACAGAGATATCTCGGAGTTAACGAGATGCCCATCACAAAGGCAATGTTTTGAGCTGTATTATATAATATGCCACATTTGATTGATCCTCATCCTTTACTATCGTGCAGTACAGACAGATGTCGATAAACATCAAAATACGACTGCCACCACACTCAGGTGTTGTATGTAAGGGGCAAGCCAATGCTATTCTGAAGGCTTTTGCAGGGGGTCAAACATGCACAGACGTGCATTCAACGGTGGCTATAACTTAGCGTCACTGACAAATGAACAGGATTATAAACGGTGTTTGTGGGCATACACACAGGTACAGATGATACTGCACTTACATTTAAGCAATACAAGAAGGCACATCATGCTGCCAATTGGCACTGCTCGACAGCATGCGAAAAACACCGAAAAACTCCACAAAACACGCTCTGAATGCTGCCACGTTGGTACACTTTAAAGGTGGTACAAACACAAGAATTATGTTGCACCGAATGACAAGTGGTGCTAAAGTCGATGCATTTACATTTACAGAAGCTGACATCCAAGATCTCAATCATTTTGTGTTCTTAAAAAATCACAATCACACTAATTGTTGGTCAGAAAGTGTACCACAACTAAGAAGTCATTTATTGACTTCTTATACCCTGCCTAATTAAGGGCCACGATTTAGCTTCCTTTGATAACGAAGTCCAAATTTTGGGCTGATACATAAAGAAGCATTAATTGTACATTTTAAATATCCAGACAAGTCACTAACCAAGTCGGCTAGATGGAGGCAATGCCCCTGACTCCTCAGCTCGCTGCTTGGCTGCTGACAGGGCCTGGACACGTTCCTGAAACCGATGGTACTCCTCCCCATCCTTGTTTCGTAGAAATCTGAAAACAAGGTAGCACAAAGTCAGAAACTGCCCAAAAATTTGGTAAGTACACAGACTTTTGTCGCTTTCCCACTGATTATTCAGACAATGAAACAAAGCAAGAAGGAATTTAATCCATACTGTAAAAAAAACTTGCTTTTCGCACATGTCAGATAATTAAGACAGCTTCACAGAACATTTATGTGCCCCATTAATCCACTGAATATGTTCTAATATTTCATGCATGGCAAGCCTTCTCCATTTAATTTTTTGGCTTTCCACCACTACTGCAGACAAAAAAAAACACATTATTAATGCAATACTGTTAAAGAGCTCATTCCGCAGTAATTCCAGTTTTGGTGTCAGTGTCGTTGGTTGTAAGCGAAAAATTAGCGTTGTCCGTGAGCGAAAAGTTGAGGAAGATGCAAATAAAGAAATCAGAAAAACCTTCGGCAACTGAGTAATCGAACCTGGTACGCCTCGCTCTGGGGTGAGATGCGCTACACGCTCGGCCACCCTGCATATGTTCCACTGCCTTCATCTTGAGGTGGGTGTAGCACTACATGAAACACGGACAAAAGAAGAAGACACACAGGACAAGCGCGTCTCCTTCCTTATCCATGTTTCGTATAGCGCCGCTGCACTCACCTCAAAATGAAGAAGTATAAATGTTAGGAAATGCTAGGAACCTATAAATGTTAGGAGAAGGTAAAATGTAATAAACACGCAATTACTCAGCCATTCAACTGTGAGTTCTGAAGCTTCGTAATTTGTTCTGGCAAAGCTAGAAACCATGAGATAAGCCTCCTTGCCCCCCTTGGAATGCATGAAATCCAACAACACTTAATTCAGCAAGATTCATATAGCCAGTTTAATAAAAATGTGGTTGAATGATATTCTCACTAATCATTAATTTTTAACTTAACAGACTAATACACATAAAGATTAAGTTCATATTTGGTATCAGCACATGAAAATACATAATTGCTTAAGTTTTTATCATCCTAGCTTAGGTAATAAACCACTCTATCTCTAAGAACAGCTTCCCCCTCTAAAACGATTTTATGATCCCTACCAGGCCTATAATACCATATGGCTGTATTACAAGCTCGCCAAGGCCTACACCCAAGCAAGTAAAACTACGGCATGCATGTACCCTAAGAAACCTTCGCAGCAATTTAGCCTTTCCTGAAAATTATATATATTAAATATTTTGGAGCCCTTCTTTCACTGAAAAATGGGGGCAAGAAAAGCTTAGTGTGTGCATGCCTTCTCCTTTCTCTTTCTTTCTGTCTGTCTTTTTTTTTTTTCTTTATCCATTTCTTTCTTGCTAGCTGTCTTCCTTTCCCTCCTCCTTTTGTTCTTTTCATTGTCATTCTTTTTGTTCTTGCTTCCCACTTTTTCTTTCTTTCTTTCTTTGGTACAAAATTCAAAAGATTCATATGGCTCGGATACAGAATGCCAACGAAGCAGGGTCCAATAAGACAGCATTGCTATAAAAATTCTGCAAGTGCTAGAAAGCCCTTTTGAAGGCCAAGTCCAAGAATTTTTCGAGGTAAATGAGCCTCGATGAAATTTTCTGAATATAATACTTAGCACAATTTTGTAATTTACACAAAATTTCAGGGTTAAGAGATGCGCAGGCTGCTTACTAGTCCCATTTTTACCGATTACTTCAAACAGCTCACATATGGCTTCCTACAATTATTGGTCACACTGTGTATTGACATCATCGTAGCCCAAGCGATTAAAGTGACAGAAGCGCACAAGTACCATACCGTGGCCTGTGAGACACGAGTGCACCGGGTGCAGGTGGGAGCAAATCTCAAAGAGCCCATTTCAAAGCTCATTGCGACTTTGACGGCAAACAAACGGTACATGCATGGTTGTACTAAGCGGAAGGCGGTTTGGCTCATATTACATAACACCAAGACAGCAATGCTCAGTGGATTTTGGTTTTGATTCTGCACTTTTTTACTTATTAAAAATTATTTTTGGATTTGCTGAGCATTTCTGCTATCAGGAGCGCATAAGGTGCGCATCAGGTGCACCTCATGAACATCGAATCTCCATTGCCTTAACACGGTAAAAAAATGGCAGGAGTTGGCTGTTAAGCGTAAGCAAAGGACCTGGACGCTGCTGCTGGAGGCACCGAAGAAAGTACGGTACTCACTCATAGGCCGGGTCATCGACGTGGGCCACCCTGGCGGCCTCCTCAGCAGACTGGCCGTTGATGGCCACACAGATGGCCACCCGCTCAATGGCTCCCTGGACAGCCTTGCCTTCTGGAGAAGAAACTGGCAGGGCCCCTTCTCAGACACAAACACCACATAACCTCCTTCCAGGTGCCTCCACGCCCTCTGCGGGCCCCCAACAGGGACGGAGGAGAGAAGAGAGACCAGTGCCAGACGCCCCACACACAGGCTCAATGCAACGGGCTCTGCCTCTCGACACAAAGGAAGGCCAACTGGGCTAGCTGGCAATGTACAAAAGCTACGTATGATGTAAGAATTGGTGCCCATCTTCAACTTATACATCGCCTAATTTACCTTTAATGTGGTTCTCTTATTCAACACTGAAGCCGCTTCACTGGCCCACACAGTGCTGCACATGCTCCACCAAGAACCGAGAGAGACAGAGAGAGAGAGAGACGAGGATAATGCATCTCTCTACTTCTACCGGTCACAAAAAGAGGAGCAGGGTGGCTTCAGCGTGAATAGGCCCTGCTTGGAAAACAGTTAGCGAGCATCTTATCTGGCCCCATCTTAAAGCTCTCAGTAAGACCCCCTCAAAATGACACTAGAAGAGACGGCACAGATCATGCACAAGTACACACAACTACTATGGTTCACAAAATGTCAAGTTACCCACAATGCCAACATGGTATGCTGCAATACAGGCGTACTGCTGCTATGTAAATACTAATAGGCAGCACACATTGTCAGGCAGGTTGGTGCAAGTTCTGTGGCATGTTTAAAGAAGGGCAGAGAAGACAATCAACACAAAGCACACTGTGCTGCCATTTTCATGTCATCTGTTGTGTTGCATTGAACCAAACATATTGTGAGTATGTATGTATGTATGTATGTATGTATGTATGTATGTATGTATGTATGTATATATATGTGTGTGTGTGTATGTGTGTGTGTATACACACACACACACACACACACACACACACACACACACACACACACACACACTTGTTGTTGTTTTGTGGGGTTTTACGTCCCAAAACCAGTTCTGATTATGAGAGACGCCGTAGTGGAGGTCTCCGGAAATTTCGACCACCTGGGGTTCTTTAACGTGCACTGACATCGCACAGCACACGGGCCTCAACATTTCGCCTCCATCGAAATGCAGCCGCCGCGGCCGGGATTCGATCCCGCGACCCTCGGATCAGCAGCCGAGTACCTTAGCCACTAGACCACCGTGGCGGGGCCACACACACACACTTGCCCTTGCCCGTGTAAAATATAGCAACTGTGAGGTAAGTGCACTGAAGGGTAAGCACCCTTTATAACTGGTCTGTGAGGTTTAACATATCTAAGCTACAATGAGAGAAAGATCCCCTGAAGGTTTCAGCTCAATTCTGGCTTATAACCGCGTGGATTTCATTTGGCATTCCCCCATTGCTCCCAGAGAACTGCTAACGGCTACTTAGATCAAACCTAGGCATGCCTCCATGGCCAGTAACAGATTGACATAGTACGTGGTAGAGAGTCATTGCATGTAGCTGATATAGAGTTGAGATTTGTTTCCCATGTACTAGAACCTATCGTGCGGTTAGCCTCTCCCTAATTCTCTTGGAGAAAATATCCCATGACAAACATATTTCTTCATAACTTGGAACTCCTTGAAGGGTACTAGTATTAACCACACCAGACCGTGCACAAAGAACAAGAATTGATGACCAAGTGGTCTCAGCACATGCAACAGGACATTTAAGTTTGTTCAGACAAAAAGTACAGAACCTCGTGGGTGTGTCAAGTTTTCCTTAACCCTTTCAGCCCTGGATTTTTTATTTTCAGTGCAGAATTTATTTAATGCGATTTTTCATGTGTCTAAGGGCTAAATAACATCCCTTGCAAATATGAACCCTGTGGACAATCTATTAAGCGAGTTAGCACTATGGTGTCAAAATCGTACATCAGGGCTCAATGGTTGTAAAATGACACATGTTGATGCTATACACCCACAGTGGTATGAGGACCTATTGAAGCCCTATCTTTGCTAGGTGCACTCATTGAACACTGTGAAGCGTCTCCTTGGTAATTACAGACACAAATGGACCATGGGTCCCAACCATGGTTCCAGAACTGGGCTCCTGTAAGGGGGTGGGGCGGTAACCAGTGCCGTATGAGCATATGCGTGCATGTGTTTATGTGTGCGCTTTACATAAGGCCGCGTGCACAAGGATGGAAGCACGGAAATATCAAAAGCTTCATCCTTGCCTCTTGCGCGCCTTTGAAAGGGCGGTTGCCCCTGCCGCATGTGACCATTTTGCAATCTGCTGGAACACTTCATAAACATCCTCTAGGAAAACTGTGACTGTATAATAAATATTTTTCATCCACTGTATTCAAATACCGTTCTTATAATAACAGCCCACTCTTTCTTCCACGGGGGCGGTCAAACAAAGACTCGTGGCCTCCTTATCCTTATCGCGTTCACCCTTTACATCCAGCATACTTCCCTTACCGACCTTCTGAAGCAGTGCGCTAGCTGCTACATCGAATTATCTGGAGATATTTTCAATTTCATGTTCTCTATTAAACACTATTGGCACGAACATACATGCGATAAAACAGACTGAGCAAAGAAAAAACAGCGCGCATCTCGTAACTCTATGGGTTTCATTCGCAACCGTTGAGCCCTGATGGTGTCAAAATCACACATAGAGAAAACGAGGCTTTACCGAAAATTGGCGCTAACCATAACAAAACTTCAGGCTGCTGTGCACTGAGGCAGTTATAGCAAACAACATATAAAAATGGGATTGCGTGGATCCATATATTTTTTGAGATAGAACAATTCAAAGTCCGACATCGCGTGGCGCATCGCGTGCAAGGGTTTGGCGGCGGCATTTTCTTCTTCCTTGCTGTCCGCACAAAAACATGCGGCAAGTAATCATGTGGATGGCAGTGGGGATTCCTAAGTGTCATCTTGCCACTAAAATCGACAGTTGTAGTTCTGTTTTCAAGGCCCCTTGACGAAGATTTTTTGTGATGTCAATTGACACCGCCAGGGCCGAAAGGGTTAAGCTTCATAAATAACCAGTAGATAATGATGGCAGCACCAGTCAACTACAAATCATCAATAAAATAAATGCAGTCTCTTTTAAACATGATGCATAACTTTTCCTCTAACCCACAATGTTATCAATACATACATAAAGCTGTTTTATACAAACTGTAACATTCAGTTATTTCTGTCAACTTGCACTTCTTGCTTACACAAACTGGGCTTAGTGACATTAGTTCCTTCTAGCTGTACATATGTGCCCATATATTTATGGAACAGTGACAAATGCATATAACTGCATACCTACACTTTCCAAGCATCGAAAACAGTGAGTAGAAAAAAAAAAAGATGAACAGAAAGACAGCAGTAAATGATATAATAAATTGTGAATCTGTATTTTTCATGATATATGTTACATGAAGTCATGATAAAATTCCTGGGTCTTCACAATTTGGAATTATCGAGTCATCTGTACATCTATTGTCAATGTATACTCAAACTGCCACACTGGTTTTGTTTTTTATATTTGGTGGGTCACTATTGCAGTTCCCCCCCCCCTTTTCACTTGGCCTTCAGACCATAGTATGTTTTCAACAAAAAATAAACAGGAACCACTTGGGCCATAACCACAATCTCAGTGGATCACAAGAAAGGAAAGTTGCAAAGGAGGACACAAGAGGTTACTTTTGTAGGTTCATTAGTAATAATGTTATTTCTTCAGCGAGGGTGCAAAAGTTGCTTCTTCTTTTCTTCCTTTGAGAGATGTTCTGACAAAGCAAGCATTCATTCATGGAGCTCCCACTGGTCTGCTACAAGACCAATTTAAAAGCGAACACAACTTAAGTAACTGAGAGGAATGGCTTTCTCATTTTAGTCAGCAACAGCCATCCATATGCTTACTGCACACAAGTTTTCAAATTTCATCAATGCTTTTCTCACTGCTGCTAGGTTCCAACATGTAAAAGCCATATTCATACATCCATTGGCAAATGGTTATGACCAGCTGCCATCATACAGAACTTATTTGTCCCTAAAGCATGGTAATAAAATTTCACTCTCAGTACTGCCCATCTTCGAGCACGCCACAAGTACACAGGTGGACCATCTTCGGAAGCATTTTAAACATATGAACTGATTCGGGCCTTCACTATGACGGAGTCTCAGTTTAGCACACACATCATAGCTACAAAATTGCAAGTGCATGTGCATATGCCCTGCAGAGTTTTGGAAAAAACACGAGAAGAAATCAGTGCCCAAACTGTGAACACGTTGTCAAAGGCACTAAGCTCAAAATACTTCGTTTCTTTCATGAGATCCAACAAAACAAGTGCACTGCTTAGTACTAACTGCTTACCTTTGAGAGGTGTAGTAGGTTCCTCTTCTTCGTCATCATCACCTTTCAATTTTTCAGCAACCGCCGAGGGAAGGAGAGTTCTGAAAGAAGAAAAAAGGCTAAGTTACAGCAAAACACTCGTAGCAGAAACTAAAATACTGAGTGTTCCCACTAGCCAGTCAGGTAGCAGAGAAGAAGGAGACAGGGATGTTAGGAAAGCAGACACCAAAAATATTTACTGACTAGAAGCGTAACCCACTTCCACATGACAAAGAGGGTCAGGGCAGTCTTACAGGGGCCTTGCTACACTTTTCCAGGTAATTCTTCAGTGACATCAGTAAAGGAGCGTATTGCCTCACGAATCACCTGCCACAAGAATTTTTTCAAATCTCTTGGTATTAGTGGAGTTACAGCACCAAGGTTGAGGGTAATTCTATCGTTCAAGCGCATTCACTCGTCTTTCATTGTGACAAGCGCGTCTTTCATTGTGACAAGCGCGTTGGAAGCTACAAAGGGGGAGGTGAAAAGGAGGCAAGTAGCCATGCTAGCGCTCATCATGACCTTGAACATTTCCTCTTCTTTCTTTTGCCTGAAAGTGTTTGCACTTCTGCAGTGACGACAAGCTTGAGGACAGAGCCACTGCAAGTTCTCCCAATTACTTTCTATTCCGTGCCAGTAATGACGTGCTTTGTTGAAAGAAGAGCGTGCACTTTTCAGATGTACCTTGAAATGCAAGATGCAAATCCACTGTTGCATGCAGTGCAATAGTACCGGACTGACATGTTCACAGGAGCCTCCATGGTTGATTGGCAATGTTTGCTTTTTTTTTTATATATGTTCAAAAGGTATTGCAGGGTTAAAGCCTGTTAAAATAGAAGATCAAGATGGAAAGACACATGGCAACGCCACCAGAAATGACACTCCTACACATCATTTTTGCACAGTTACACATTTTTACAGTGTCTGCTTGGCAACATTTAAAATTGTTCTGAAGAAAGACGGCCTTATATACTTAAAGAGACCCATTAACCTCACAATGTTAGGAGGCCATTTCATGTTAGCAAATATAGCTGGATCATGTGTAAATGAGGAATATTAAAGGAGACAACATTATTTTTCTTTCTTTAGAAAACAAAATTTTTCTACCAAGGATAAGATAACAGTCATGAAGAAATACTACAGCCCAGCTAAAGTTTCTTTACTGTTGCAAGAAAATGAACTGCATTGGTCTTTGTTATCCTGTGCTGGAGAAGGTGAGGATCATAAATGTACTAGCATAGTCAAAGATGTTCCAAAGTTTTGTGACTAAGCTTTACATCATTCAATAAAGACTCAGTGTATTTTTCCTACCAGTGGTGCCATCGCTAGGGCGGTGTAGATACATATATTCATGCAAGTAAGTAAATAAATAAACAACTGCCTGACTGCCAAATATGGACATCTCTGAAGACGTTGGTACCTGAAATCCTATCACACATGCTCTTGCACACTTGTGGTGAAAGCACAAAATGAGCTGGGTCTAGTGGAAGGCTGTAGCCCCTTCCCCCGCTCCACTATACAACATTGACGCACAGCAGTGAACCAGCAATGCAGCGTTTACTGGAAATTTCAAACCTTTTTTACCACTACAACCAGCTTTCTGTAACAATTCAACCCACATTCATAAAATAATAAGATGAGCCAAAATTCATCCATTTTATAGAAAATCTGCAAGAGGAGGCAAATATGGAGCCTGCATGTACAGGTGTGACGGAAAAATCTTCACAGTTACTCATGCTTAACACAACTGAGCGGTTTCCAGTGAGTCTCCCATACACCATCAATATGCGACTCCTGCACAAACAGTAGCATTGCTCTTGATTACGTTAATATTACAAAGCATTTTAATCCTGCCAGGGTGCCGTTCCATGTACCCAGCAAAGCCTTTTTCACCTGCTGCATCACGACCTCTTGTTGCACCCCCATACAGTTTGAACATTGTACGAGAAGTGTAAGTCAAACATTCAAAGCATTTATTTTGCCCTTTATGTAGAACTCTTGCATTATTCTTTTCCTTTAGAAAAGCAAATGGAACTCAAGCAAGACTCTTCCTTCTACAAAAGGCCCCATAAATATTCCTGTGCCATCAGCGGCTTGGCATAGCCAGAAGTGAAATTTATAAGCACTTCTGTATTGTAAAGTACGAAAATGAACTGTGCTGTATACACTACAATAGTTCGTCTTGGACCCGAACCTTAGAATTCATGCACATGGACATATGTGGCCATGTGGTCCTTTTTTGAGTGCTCACCTGCATTGCAATCTTTACTGTATCATTTTCAAACGAGTTGTCAGCACATTCATTTTTTGTCGCTATAAGTGAGGAGGTACAGTAAAGAAATTCAGCTGTATTTCCTTTAAGCATTTTATGTCACTTGATCACCTTCAATCCCCCCAATTAGGATCTTCCAAATACCAGCTTAAACAGGTACTCAGCCCAAGAACACTTCTATTACTACGTTTGCATTGACAAAAAGCTGCAGATGCATCAATGCAACACCTTAAATATATTCTGGGATAAGCACATTATTCTAGAATAGGGACCCGTATTATTGTGTGCAAAAGACCCCTACCTGGTTTTTTACACAACCGTAATGAAATACAGTTTCAGTGATAAGTCATCAATATCAATATCAAAAAACGTTGTTTAACAGTTTAATAAACTGAGCCCAAAACAAATACCTGTGCCAAAAAGAGAATTTTTGGTCCCAAATGGGTTTGACCAGGGTCTAATTCCTCAGCTGACACACGCTTCTTTGCTCAGACATGGTATGCAGAGGACCGGTTACTACTGAGCAACTTAAACTTGCTTGGTCTTGAGCATAATTGAAGGTGCCTCGTGCAACAGTGGTTCAAGGTGTACAAGCTCTTATGCTCTGTCATTGTGTTAACACATACAGAAACCACCGTCTACAGCTGAAACAATGTTTTCTGTACATTGAACAGTTCAAAACAAGTAACACATATCCTTATGTAAAATGAAGGCAACTGATAAAAGTTAATCGATTAGTGGGGTTTATTGGTGCAAGGGCCAGATGTGGCCAAATAGCACCAGGGCAACTGATAAAGGTATCCCAGCGACTCACCAAACACTATATAGCCCTCATATGGGAGCACGTTAGATCCTTACTTGGTCGGCTGTGGAGCTTGCAGTTTGATGACGAGACCAGTTGGCTGCGATGTTCCTGCACTCCCATTTTCTGATGGTTCCTCCTTTGGTGGCTGGCCACTGGGGTCTTGAGGTGAAGAACTGCTTGAACTCTGTGGCGGTTGTACTTTTGACTGGTCTCCACCGGCTGCAGCATGCACAATGATCAGTGGCAGCAACTTCGACAATGCAAGCGGCACGCAATATCCACTGGCTACACATATCTGATATGCATGAGATCGTGTACAGGTGCTCCAAAAGTTAAACGGAACATGCGAGCGGTGGCCGAAACCGGCAAAACTGCATGCCAATGCGCTCTACCAGCCGATATGCTGCATATTGCGAGAGTAAGGTGGCACATCTGGCTGACTCATTCTGATATTATGATGCTTGCCTCATCGCTAGCTCGAGTGAAGCCGTGCTACTGCCATCACTGCTCGTCAGGGTGCTTTCAATAATTTACGCTTTTGTTTGCGCACATTGCTTGACGCCAGGGTTAGATTTGATGAATTCAGTAAATGTCTTGCACCCAACACCCACATGCCGTTCTTTTTTTTCCCCCCACTTTTAATCTGCACGACCCTCGGCTATCACGCAGATTGAAAGTGGTCACATTCCTGATCAAGCAGAAAGAGCACGCCACTGAATTTAACTTTTGCGCCTGATGCAGGCAAACAAAAGCATAAAGCATTGAAAGCGCCCCTGCCGAGCAGTTATGGTAGCAGCGCGGCTTCGCTCGAGCTGGCGATAAGGTGAACATTGAATATAAGGCTGGGTCAGCTGGATGTGCTGGCCTACTCTCCTGGTTTGCAGTGCATCTGCTGATAGAGCACGCTGCCATGCAGTTTTGCCTAAAGTCCCTGAAAAATAACTAAAGTAGCGGCATTCGTGTCAGTGTGGAGACACCTCCTTTCTCGTTTGCTTCGTACATTGAAAATGAAGTTAGTTGAGAAGGCACTTGGCCGGCGTCGTCCGTTCAGCTAAACGCAAGAGGGCACTGCGGTTGTAAGCGACCCAGTATTAGAAGCAAGTGGTGTGTGTGTGTGTGTTTTTTTTTTCCCTGAAAGTATAAAAACATGCAGTACAGTATAAGTGAGTACGCGCATGTGCTCGACATGTGTTTATGTGCATGGTGTCAGCAACGCGGCGTGGGACAGCTGTTCGATCGATCTAATTCTTCAGTGTCGGCAGTTGCTTGATGGTCGTTGAGGGGAAGAAACGCTTCAATATTTACACGTTATTTATTTACACGTATTTACAGTTTTAAACAAACGTACTTCCAAATGCGTGAAACATATCTCTTCGGAGCGGTCGTCGTCGGGCCCTTTCTCGTCCGCTCCTCCGAGTCGCTCTCGTCGTTCTGGTCGTTCGTTCTCACGGTCCTGCTCCTACCATCCCTTTGTTAGCTCCCCCCCCATCTGTCCCTCTCTCACTAGTTTTAGTGGCAGTCGTCGTGCAGTACTTAGAAGCATTGTTAGTAACAGCAAAGCCCCGGCTAATGGTTGTTCTGTGGTTTTCAAGAAACGCAAAAAATATATATATAAAGGAAAAAAAAGGGCGCCCACCTGCATTTGCAACAACAGCGTCACGGTTACGGCGCAGTCATGAGTTTTTGTTCAATATGTTAAGTATACCACGTCATAAAAGTGGTCTGTAGAACAATGAAGTAACCAAAGTGCTTGTACCGGCAAAACCCAACCCACACAATGCAAGAGCCCAGCGTTTGCTTGCAGTTGCTGGTATGCTTGGGTTAACATTCTCGATGGCAGCGCCCCCGCGCGCCGTGCAAATTCAGCTTCAGCCGCGCTAAGCGATGGCAGAGCATGGCGCACCACTAACTTCTTGTAGGCCGTGCAAACGCCATCTTGTCTGTCCAACCGCGTGCGGCGTCTGCTTGACTTCGCATGATCACGCCTGAATCTGCATGGCAGCGCTGCATGTTTTGGCATGCCTCAAACACACCAACGACGACGGAAAGAAGGAGTTGTCTCTTCCGCCGGGAAAGCTACATGCTAAACTACAAGATGTGTGGCGCCAGCGTATCAGATGGCTATGCCGCACTCATGCTGAGGCAACAGCGGCAAATCCAGAGACCAAATGTGGGGACGGTTCCCGCGACACCGAGAGCATGCTCTCCGAGTGAAGCTGGCCTTACGTACGGCCCTACTAGCCGCCAAACACGCGGCTTACGCAGTGCTGTCAGTGCGCCCCGTGCAGCGGTGCGGCAGCGTGGTTTTGCACAAGCTTTTAGTTTCGCGTAGGCAGTTTCTCGGTGGACACACAAGGAGCGATGCTGCGGTGGCTAGGAGAGGAGGCAGAGGCGATGGGGCGCACTTGGCGCTACTTTAGTTTTTTCCAGGGACTTCAGTTTTCCCGATTTTGGCCACCACTCGCGTGCTCCGTTTACTTTTGGAGAACTGTGCTCAGCGACTTAAACGCGATAATCGGAGCCCGTGATGGGCCGCTCATTTTGAGCTACTTAAGCGTGCTGGGTCATCACAGAGGGACCATATCGAATCAGAAGGCTTCAGAAAGTCTCTAGCTTTCATGGAGTACCGCAACAAATCCGCTCGGCTTCCACGGCGCAAAGCGATGACGCAGAAAGCGTTGGCAGCCGTGAGCTCCGAGTACACTGTTTCATTCGCTGAGCACTGTACGTCTAAAGATACATGGCAAAATCGCCAATACACTTCATGTATGCGCCACAATAACATTCAATGTGATACCGCTGTCACACGGGCACTTTCGATAGAAATCGAGCCAAGATCGTGTTTGAAAGTGCACCATCTAACAGGGTAGAGGCTAAGGGCTCACCTTTCAAATTCTGCATTCGACGAAACTGCTCCAGGAAGCTACCATCATTTTTGAAATTGTTGACCTTTGCTTGCGCGGCCTCGGAAGAGGGAGGTGCGTCAAATCGCCTGCATTTAAATGCAACAACGGAAACCCATGTAAACACGACGAGCTGCGCGACGCAAGCGGCCGCAATGAGCTTGTCGCTCATTTAGCTAACTAACGTTAGCCGTAACACAAAGCAAAAAAAAAGGCAGCAACGTACAGGCTTGCTAAGAGTAAACGGTAAAGTATTTTACGTACGATTTCGGCGCTGTCTGCGTCTCCGTTTTCGGGCGTACTTTTACATTTAGGCTTACTCCGGGCAATTGCTGCTGAGCTTTTTGCGCAAGCTTGGCCTCGATCTCGCGTTTCTTTTGCTGGATCAAGAGCTCCTGCTTGGCTACCGCGGATCCCCCCTTCGCTAACTCCTTAAGCTTGTTTTCTAGTATCTGATTGTAGACAGACATTGCTAGAATAAAGACATCAGTACAACTTCACAACAAAATACCGGACTCTGACCGCCGCCATACGCGAATCGTATTCAATCCTCCGATGACCTGGGAAAGTGTTTTACCTGATGATAATGATAGCTAGCACAACGTGTGTAGTAGAATGGCAGCGGGCGCCATCTCTGAAATCGTGACATTGTTTGTAGAAAATCGAGTGGGTTTGCAGGTTTTGTTCTTGATGCTATGTTTGGATCATGTAGTGCCGACCAAGTAATTATTGCACCGCGGCTTGGACCACGTGTGTTTCCATCGAGAGGCATCATTTGTATCCATTCAAACGTAATAACAGGGTCACAACCCCCTTCTGGCTTTTTCTTTTTCTTTCATTGAGAAAAACGTCCGTTCCCCGCAAGGATCGTTGCATAGCAACAGCCGACGCGCCACAGCTGCGACACCCGCCTCAGCGCGCCTCGCTGCCGGACAGCTGGAGCAGAGTCCTTGAAGGACTCTGGCTGGAGTAACGTCGTGTGTGTGTGTGTGTGTGTGTGTGTGTGTGTGTGTGTGTGTGTGTGTGTGTGTGTGTGTGTGTGTGTGTGTGTGTGTGCAGCGGGTTATGCGGCTGTTAGCAGTAAGATCGTCCTCACGCCTCTGCCGGGAGCACGGCTCAGCTGTCTTGTTGGTAGCCCTTGTGCGCGGGCCAGTTCAGCGTATACGGGCGGGTGGGGAAGGAGGCGATTATGAAATAGCAGAAAGGAGAGGAATGCCGTAGTGGAGGGATATTTAAATTTTGTAGCCTACACCAAGCAGATGTTCGCATAGGCCTGACATGAGGCCGTGCAGTACTTTATCTTTGACCAATACACTGTGGGTAGTTCGTGGGTAAAGCACAAAAGTTTGTGGGTAGCATTTAAAAATGTCGCAGTATTTGATTCAATCTGGGCGCACAAGTGATAAAATATCATTTTTTTTATTGTTCTTTGAGCTAGTGTAAGAGCTGTTTACAACTTGACTTCGCCTCCAGGCTGCCGCATTTTGTCAGCTGACATACTTTGCACAAACAGCTATACGATATGTCTTGTCTGTTACAAATAAAGAAGACGAAGGGGGGACTAACGCGAGCGGGGGCCACGGGCGGGCTCGAGCTGCAGTTCGCCCATATCTTCGAACAGGCCAGACAGTCGGGTCTGGTTCTCCTTCGTATTTCGCTATAATGTCTGCCTATGAGGAACTGCGATGAGTATACGAAGCCGTCACAATTAAAGGGCCCCTGCAACATTTTTTGAGCATAGCTATTGAACGATGCCGATCAGTTGTAGAGTCTTCCGCAAACATTTCAGTGAAATATCAGTGCACTTCGAGCGCCATGGAATTCACAATCTCGATCGTTTCAAATACAACTGGAAATTGCTTGCCCTACTTTCAACAAACCACGTCACGACGAGTACCTATAGCACTGGCCGATTTCGTGATCGCGGAAACATGCTCGGTAATGTTTACATGTACGTTTTGAGTTCAACAAGTTAAGAAAATGTATGCAGATATACGGTATATATTGAAGAGCACCGAAAAATGTCGATCGATGTAGTCGGTGCTCCCTGTGAGACAAATAAAGAGCATGCGAGTTCCAGCTGCCGTATTTGAAACAAAACTGCAAGTGCTCTGGTGCGTGCAGTGCAATGATCCGCGTGTTTGAAAAGTGAGGCAGGGTCTACGTTTGTCAAAAAGGGTCGAGAAGGGCACAAATGGAAGGGGGGGGGGGGGGGGGGGGGGGGGGGGGATGAGGGGGCGATGTTACCGCCAGTGCCGGACTGAAGCCGCTCGCGCACCGGGCACGGCCGTTATACATAGCAGGTTTCTCCATGCTCCATTTCGGTCAACCCAGCTAGCACACAAGACCAAAAATACGTCTTATTGGGGGATTGACGTCTTAGTTCGTATGGTTGGCGTCTCAAAGACGTCGCCACCGGGAGCGACATCAAAGGGACGATGAAGCCATCTCCGAAACGTCTTTGCGAGGCCGAAAGTAAACGTGGAAGAACACTGCCAGCTTGCCCCCTCCTTCCCCACCGGAGATGCGAACGCAGGGCATGGCTCAAAGCGTTGGCGGGCGGAGTGCTGGGCGCCGAGATGTCGCCGGCTGCCATGGGCCCGGGAGAGAGGCGCTAGAATGTCTGGCTTCTTCTCTCGCCGGTCGCCGGGGAGAAGAGGCGAGAAGGCGCAGGCTGGGGCAAACAGGCGCAGGCGCGAAGCAAAGCCAGCGAAGCTCGTATGGATGGTTGGCGATGGAGTCAGTGCAGTTAAGTTGTTGGCGGCTGGCTCTTCCTTTGTTCCTGGAGAAAATTCCGTTACCGTGCTGCAACTGCTGCGTGTGTTTGTGTGGTGGCGTTTTGTTCTTTCTACTTTCCTCCTTGCGTTAACCCTGTTTCAGTCCCGGCGCTTGGGACTGAATCCCGTAACATCAATGTCTACGTCTCGCAGAAAATAAATGTAAGTACCATATTTGAATAGCGTAGCAGGGCGCCTGTGAGATCACTCATGTGTTCCACGGATATGGCAAATCGGTCTGTAACAGATACAATGAGCATTAATGCTGGTAAGCCTTAAGATAGTTGACGCATCAACTTAATTAAACACCAAGCAACGCAGCTGTGGTTTTATTATTCAGATCACCGTGTATGAATGCATTCTGAAACTTTGTTAGGTCGATGTACGTGTTTAGCACGATTCGTGAATAAGGAGTGCATTGGCTTCGTTCCCACCGTCCTGTCACTTGGCCTTTACAGGCCCTTACAGTACAGCGCCTGTACAACTGTGTGGGATAGTAGTAATGCACTCGTGTCTTACACAGATGAATACATGCATGTGATATCACGTGTTGTAGGGCGACCGTTTCCGCGCGTTCATTCACTGTGGCATCGCAGTCATGAGATTTCTCAGGCCTGTGAAATTTACGTCTATATGCTTGAGCAATTGCGCACTATTTGTTGTGGCATGTCAGCAGAACTGCCGCAGGCAATCATAACGTCTTGTGGTGGTGGAAGCATGAGTGTCGTTGTACGCTTTCTCGGTCACATTTAAACTTTGTCAGAGGCATGCGACTCAAAGAAAAGAGCCACATCAAGGAAAAGAGCCACTGTTAAGCGTTTTCCAGACTTCTGCTGCTCTATTGACGACACTAGATCGATGACGCTGTCAATCGAAGAACTGCCGCGTCCTGTCATACAGTCGGGGCACATTTTGTACCGCTCAAGGCACCACTCAAGACGCGTAAGGACAGAAGGACCATTCGTTCCCTAAGTTTCCCAACAGTTGGCGAGTGCTATAGGCCGGTATGATGCCAGCACCAGCGCTGACTTTCCTGCTTTCAGTAACGGTACTAGACGGCTTCGCTTCTCTTCTTGAGGCACGATGCCGTCTTCCCACGATCTGTTAAGAACTGCAATAAAACGGAAAGGCGGGCTAGTTGGTTTGGCTGCATGATCAAAATTTTGCGCACAAAACACGAAAACACAACGAAGAAGTACACAAGGACCAGCGCAGACTATCAAGTGACCTTTATTCAATAAGAAAACATTATATATATATATATATATATATATATATATATATATATATATATATATATATATATATATATATATATATATATACACACACACTCGCAGCAAGCACCTCAACATCACTGCGCATGAGCAGAGGCATAGTGTATTCCTTTACATAAAGATAGTAAAACCTAAACAAGATGTGATAGCGCAGCGTTTCTGTTAAAGGTTTCACTATTTTTACGGCAACATAAGCGGTTGATTTTCAGGTATATTATAGCAGACCACCGATAAATTAAATCTATACCCGCCACACTTGTGCCCAAACTGGCAAGCCGCACTCGCCGCAGCGCGCCTTTACCTTTATGACACACCATGCGACCTTTATGAAACACGATGCGACCGATCGGCATATGGCTATCAACATCTAATGGAAATGTCACCTCTCAAAAGAAGGCTGGAGTATAGGTGGATATGGACAAAAAAGGGTAAGTCGTGCAGACACAGTCACAACTAAACGGCGTTTGTGTTGTTTGGGTCTCTTGTGCCCATTTTCTCAATTTCCCGAGCCTTCCGGCCTAGTATAATGTCGGGGTTATGGCAAATTCAATGCAAGCGATTAATAATAAACCATGCACTGCACAGGCGCTCCTCTTAATTAAAGCGCCAGTAAACTACACCGAGTTTAAAAATTTATGTCGAGGCGGTAAGTGCTTACTTGTACGATTTGAACGTAACGGCGCAAGAGTTTTGCGAATAAGTGCCGTAGTAAGGAAGTTAGGGGGGAATAAAACAACCTTTCCATGACCGATTCAGCCGGTTTCGGTCTCTCGCTCGGCTTCACTACCCTTCTGGTCCTCGAAGCGATCGCGACGACCTTCTCTACGAAGGAGCAAGTTTATATGTTTTTAAGAAAAAGCCTGAACTTGTTTACAGGCCCTTCTGTTGTCGCGAACAACGTCAGAGCAATAAACCCTTCCCCTAATCAAGATTTTTTTTCCCTTTTTGCTGGCGGAGGAACATTATTGTAGGGAGTAACTTTCCTCTAAAAAATAAGAGAGAGAGAGAGAGAGAGAGAGAGAGAAAAGAAAGGTCAGATGTAACGTCAATTTGAACCACGCCTCCGCGTGAAGGTTCACGTATGACACTTAAAGAATGCTTCTCTCCCTCCCAACTGACATTTTGATAAGATAACATTAAGGTTCTCAGAAATGCGCTTTCATAAAAAGAAGTAAAGTGCGGAATTTACTGTTAAATGTCGATATCCTTCCCTTTGATGTCTTGAGTCTGGTTCTAACCAGGCTCATGACGTGGCGGGGTGGAAATAAACCAATTTCAATTCTAATTCCAACGTTGTGCGGAAAGTATACACTTGCTGATGCATTCGCTGAAAGGGATCATCCCCCTCCCACCAGTGCGCTCCTCAATGAATCTGGAACGGCAGGCCTCAATGTCGTCCGAAGAAGCACTGTCGTTCCTAATTTATCAACCCGCAGAAATAAACAAAATGTCGGAAATGGCCACAGGTCTTCACGTCTCGTGGCTCCCTGCGCGTTTGCCGAGACAGGGTCGGCTTCAAAAGATGACTCTCTAGGCAGACTTTTAAAGAGCATAATTAGCGGTGCAGAAGCACCCGTTTCATATGGCGCAGAAACGGCAATGCCTCACGTATCCCTCCATATGCGCAGTTCACAGACCGTCCGTCCCAAACGTCAGTGACCCCAAAACATACAATGCAAGGCTCTCTGTTCTGGCTACAGCGCACTCGTGACGGGGCGCTCAGTGACATACAGTATAGAGGCAGGAATGTTTTTCGGGAGGGGCTCACTTGCTGAAGGCCTTGAATACGTGAAAAAAAAAAATCTATGTTGTCGGTTCCTTCCCTAGAAACGTCCACCCAGCCCAACACAAGGCGGACCGGCGGGCCGCTCGTGCCTGGGCGACATTATTTAACGAAATTGGTCGGCTTGGAAACTTTCGTGGACACAACTCGATATGAGCGCTCCGGTAAATTTGCAGTCACGGTGGCCAGCGAGAAGAGCGACCTCTGCGGCCTCGGTAGGCGCTGTCACGGTAGATTCGGCTGAGCAGGTGGCGTTTGCGTTGGCGATGCAGGATTCTACGATAACGTATGTCTACACTGACTTAGGCGCGGCCTTGAGAGCTTTCGCTTTGGGAATGATTGCGAGCCAGGCTGCGGCGCTTTTGAGTTCAACATTATTAAAAGAATCGCAGAACACAATACATATATTAAGGTGCAACATTTTCAGAAGAAGGCTCAGAAGTAAGGACTGTGGAAGGGCCTCCTATCAGAATCGGACAAAAGAAAAGAAAAATAGTAAGCACAGTGAATAAATTGAATACAGGTTCACAAATATAATTAAAAACACATTAAAAACTTTAATGTTTGAAACATAAAGACCAATTGATAGACGATTTAATGCGATGAAAGCAGGTATGTTCAAAAACAACATAGAAACGCACGGCAAGACATCAGTAAAGGCAATGCAGAAACGGAGTGGTGTACTAATAAAGTGATGAGAGCAGGTATGTTTTCAAAGATGATCGAAACTGGGTTAATGATAACGTTTTTAATTCAGGGTTGCGAGCTTTCCAAATGGAAATTGCGCTGAAACAGCCAGTTTGATTGCCGTAATACGTAGCGACTTTAGGTAGCAGAAAATTATTTCACAGAGCAAACGACGGGCAGTTTTTGTGGCGCTAGCACCTAGCGGACATTGTGTTTCTTGCTCGGTACCCCCGGCTTACTTCCGTATTGGGCTTGCTACTACAAAAAAAAAAAAAAAAAAAAAGCCTGACAAAAAATTCAAATGCTGGCAAGTGTCAAGTTCACAGTTGTATGACGTGGGTGTGATACCAGAGCATAAGTTTAGCAGAGAAACAAGTCATTTAATGGACAGGGCAATTAACGAAAATAAAATAATGTGAGGTAGCTGCGCACCGAATTCGATATGCCGTTACGAGCCAGAATTACTCCGATACGAGCCCCATAGTAAGAAAGAAACAAAGAAAGTATACTTCACGGTTTATTACAAACTGTTATTTTTTCTTCCGCCTCCTATTGGGTTTTTATGTTTTCGCGCGTGAGCTGAACGTAAAACAGCTTACAGTACACTCAGCATTGAACTTTCTTTTTTTTCTTAATTGTTTCCGTCTATTTCTGTATACGACATCGTTGTACTGTAGTGCTTATCTTGTGTGTACCACTCGTGCTTGAACCGAGAAGGGGTGAAGTATAACAGAAAGAAAGAAAGAAAGAAAGAAAGAAAGAAAGAAAGAAAGAAAGAAAGAAAGAAAGAAAGAAAGAAAGAAAGAAAGAAAGAAAGAAAGAAAGAAAGAAAGAAAGAAAGAAAGAAAGAAAGAAAGAAAGAAAGAAAGAAGCCACGTGTGGCTCGCGTGCCCGCCTTGGACACGAGTGTCCGAGCTAGGTACCCTCTGGGAAGTGTCTGTGCTCTGCGTGATAGCATTTGGTTCACGAACTGTGTTGGCCAAGACCCCATAAAGTCTGCCAAAATGCCACGTGCTAGCGCCGTATCCTACACTCGAGTTAAGAAGTTCGCCTTTAATATTTTGCACCCATACCTGTGCACAGGCTTTTAAATAAAGGTTGCAGACGCACGTGAGCGTGCTTACGTGTATCTATGCGTGTTTCTCAACGTTACTAGTTTATCTAGTAACGTTGCGTATTTCTATGGTCCGGCATGCGAAAGCCTCTGTGGTCACCCAGATAGTTGCGACGTCGTGCAATCGTTCGGACACTGTAGGTATGCTGTTGGTCAGCCGCACCATAGACCCTCAATATGGCCGCACCTATAAGAGCCACCGAGGAAGAGCGGGCCTGCTTGCTTTGTACTTCGGGGGTCCGCGGTCTCTTTGGCCTCGAAAAAATAATGAAATGAGTTTCCTTGCAGGAACTGCTCCGCGAAACTTCGTCAGTCGGAGCTTTCGTTACATTAAGACGTCCCCAGCGACGTCACGTGATACCCTCACAGATAAAATGTAAGCATAACGTCATCACGTAAACATAGTGGCATCATTATAGCGTAACCATCAGGTAATGCGACGACGTCATCACTTCGTCACATGACTTTTCGTGACTTTTCGGCTCATGAGCAATGTTTTCACATTAAAATAAATACAGAGAACATGTTTTCAGACAGACACGTACACGCGGTCATTTACCGCTGAATGCATGTAGGTGCACAAAGAAAGGTTTATTCCACCAGTCGAAGTCGTGGCAAATATTTTTGGACAACTCATCTTCAATGCTCACCGGGACGCGTCAATACCTTAATCGAGAATAAGGATCTCTTCTTTTACAGTTTGAGCCATTAACGCCATTCATTGTCAGACAAAAATTTGTGGTAGCGTGCGCTGACATATCCTTTCTTGTCTTCCAACGTCACCTCGAAACGCAGGAGCTCTTCGGTGTGTTTTAGTAGGTTCTAGGGGGAAAAAAAAAGAGCAAAATAAACAGAAGCTTGACCTTCCCGGTATATCAATGAAATTTTAAAGCAATCTTTTTATCCTGCTTGGTACGCTCACATATGGCGAGGTTCAGGGGTCAACTTCACAGCTATAACAAGATCGCCCATGTTTCAAGGCTCTTTTTTTTTTTTTTGTTTGCTACGCATCCGGCGGTATGATTTCGTCCGAGACACGGAATTATATTTCTTACTCAGTTCATGCCGCAGAACATACTTGTGCCAATTAAAAAAAGTTAGAAAAGAAAAAAGTTAGAAAAGTTTAAAAAATTGAAAAACTTCGAGTTCCCACCAATTTTAAAAATTAGTGGCAACTCGGACAAAAGTGTTAGCTCAACGTTCCCGCTGGCTCTTGCGTGCCTCAGCGCTACACAACGTCTGGCCATAGTACGACAGTATAGCGCCCGCGCCGCGAGCTAACCGCGCTAATATCTGCCCTTAAAATTAGTTATTTTCTATCATTGTTCTTAAAATCTTTTTGCGCCGATGC
>CM023482.1:119673244-119701438 GCA_013339685.2 Hyalomma asiaticum | reverse complement strand
TATGTTCTTCGGTACAACAAACCAGCAGCAGACGAAAGCAGCGAAATTCTGAGGCAGGAATAGACACGGGAACAGGAAGAGTGCCGGAGTAACAACCAAATTATTTTCCAAGAAAATGCGTCTACATAGACACAACGGAGCATGCACGACAGCGTACACACAACGTCACTTGGAGGCAATCTATACTATGCGCGACCTTCTTTATCTAGAAAACGGAGCTTTTCACTGGGCACATTTATTCGGGCTAAGTCTGTAGAGATTAAAGCTAAGTCTGTAAATATATTAACCTCGCGTTTCTTTGGCGACTTAGCTTTCCAAATACAGAAAAGCTGAAAAGGAACCCGCACAACACTTAAAATGTATCGGTAGATTTCAACCCCCACCTAGAATAAAATTGACGTTCTCGCACATCCGATCGTTTACGCACCTTCCTGAGTGACCAGAAAAGGTCTCGACTTTCCCGATAAAGATGGTCGCATGTAGTTAGATTGTCTTCGATGACGTACTGTGCTGTCACGCTTGCTTCGCTGCGTGCATGTGGGCGACGTTCTAGCCAAAAAAAAAAAAAAAAAAAAACGTTAGTACAGCACTATTACTGCCCCTATGTCTATTTCTACTTCAGGCTTTCCCTGCTTTTCTTGCTGCTGGCTAATTGTATCAATTACTATACCAAATCCGCCTACCAGCCATTCTCATAGTTCTTCACGAAAAAGTTCAACTTAGCGCGAAATAGGCACGGACACAAGAAGAGACGAAACAGACAGGACTGGCGCTCTGTATAACGAGCATATCTGTATTAGCGCGCTTCGATAAGTTTGCATTCATCAGAGTATCGGTTCATGCAGACCGTTGCCTGATTATCCTTGTTAAGCTATTGGTTCCTCGTCTCTTCCTTGAAGTGTTTGTTGCGCATGCGTTAAGCGCATACGCGGTGGTGTCTTTCACAATAACAGTTGGTAGTAGCGCCGTCATTGTTGTTTCGTCTCTTCTTGGGTCCGTGCCTATTTCGCGCTAAGTTGAAACTCTTCGTGATGCATAACCAACTAGCCCAGCAGTCTGTCCTCATAAGTTCTTGGTTGCGTAGAAGGGCCACGCACGGACTGAAAGCAGCAAGGGCGTTTCGCCTAGTAAACATGTGATAACTCTTCGTGCCTCGTCCCCTAGTGGAAGCCACCGTTGTGGGAGCACCAACGACCGCATAGTTACGCGCTTGTGCGGTGCCCACAACCCATAGATTTCAGCTATCACATACACGAGCTCCGCAGTTCGGTTTAATTATGGCCAGCGTCTGCATCCCTCCGTGGCCGTGTTCAGAACATAATGCCGTCGCCTATAACAGACTGTAATTGTCAATGTCGAATTTTCATTATACCTGAATTCATTTGTAGAACGATTATTTATTGGATATGGCGTTTGTATTTTTACTGCGACATATAATACGTGTGCGCAGAACGTATTTAAGCGTTAAAGTCGAAAGTCTGTGACGAAAGTTAGTCTGGTCGGTATAATGCATGTTTGAGAGAAAAAAGGTCCGGTTACCGACCAAGCACGAAAGCCTGGTTTCCGAACAAGGCTCCTGTCGGGAGCCGAAATGGTTATGCATCTCTTGAACAATTTTTGCCTGTCTCCGGTCTTTTCCTTTTAAAAATTTATACACTATACTAATGCAGACCATATTAACGCGGAGTATATTTACGCGTTATATTCCTCGGCGTCCGCCGCCCTCTAAAACAGAGACGAAACAGTTTCCTCTGACGCTCATAAGCACTCCGAAACGCTGATTATCCACGCTTGTAGTCGAGGGACACCCGTACGTTTCTTGTACGCGGTCTCACGTAGGTACGCGCATTATCCCACTTGCTCACACCTTCAAAAGACGTATTTTTTCGCTACGTATTAGTCACACCTGCAAAATATTTGCACTTTTGCATTCGCAGCCTCGAGGTGTGTTGGTGCTGACCGTGGGAATCAGCGACGAGCTGTCCGAGTGGCTCGAGGCTCGGACCGAGCTGCATCGCTCGGAGACATACAACGAGGCACTCATCACTGTAGTGGCCGCGTTCCGCTGGCCCGGCGGTCGACAGCAGGCCTCAAGCGTCGTCAGGAGCGTTGCCAGTGCAGATCGCTTGCTCAGCACACTCATATCGAACACTAGGTGAGACGACGTCCCCAACCGCCACCTGAATCTTTATTGATGCAGTCTTAGCCCGTCTAGCGACTCTGTGGCTGTCTGCACTATCTGGCTTTATCGATGTCAAAAAGCGGTGACTAGAAATTACTAGAAGCGGTACACTGACGTGACAAGAAGGCTCCGTACGGAAGCCATGCGATTAGCATGTCCCTGTCTTGCGCTTAACTCTTGACACTTCCTTGTCGTTATGTGTAAGCGAAGGATATGTAAGCGCACGATGCACTATACTACGGGTTTTTGCTCGCAGCCTCTGGTTCGGTACTCATATAAGTGCAGAAACATGGCGCCAGGTCGCGTCGCGGGTGGCCGGTCGACAGGTGACTCCCTACGTGGAGCCATCGAATCTACTGGCGGCGCTCGAGTGCTTCGTGCTCAAGATGACCGACGACGCTGCAGTGACTGCCGCATGGCTCGTACTGCGCAAGCTGGCGCCCCTTAGCGGGAACCCTTCGCCCGACGATGTCGAGGTGGGATTTAGCTCCTCCTTCTAGAGGTCATTAGTTATTCAGTAAGGCTCATTTTCGTCGGCGACTTGCAAAGGTCGCGTGATCCTTTGCGACCGGCGACCAAGAAGTCGCTCAACGCAGGCGATGGTCATATCGGCCAGTGCGGCCTGCCCGTAACCACACCAAAATGCGTCTAATTGGGATAGCATTCACGTCTGATTGCTTCGTCAACTCGTAAAACGAGGTGACGTCCTGTTGCTGCGCATCTGATTGGTTCACAAGCTTTGCGACACAAGTCGAGCGATCTCACAAAGTCGCTTTTCAACGAAAATACCATTGACGACTACCTGTGGCCAACGTGGCCGCTTGATTGCCCCCAGTTGCTGGTGTAAATAAGCCCTGAAAGCACTGCACCGATAACTCTACCGATGACTTTCAGTTATGCCTGTCGACCGCGGTCACTTCAAATGATACTTCAGCGGAGGTAATGAAACGAACATACCCGAAAGATTTGGTGGGGAATTACTGGTAATTCGCAATGTCTACGACGAATCTAGCTGGAGGGATTCATTTATGCGGGGTCATGCCAGTGACATTTATAAAGTGGATATATCTAGTGTTGAAAGCAATAGCAACGCCATCCTGTAGCGATGGTCGATAGTGGTTACAGTGCAGGACTGCTGACTTGGAAGACGCGAGTGCGATCCCGGCCGCGGCGGTCGAATTTTCGGTGGAGGCGAAAATGTTTGTTCGCAATCTCCGGAGCCCCTTGCTACGGCGTGCCTTATAATCATAAAGCGGTTTTGGCCCGTAAAACCTCATCAACTGGCTAGCAATGGCGACGCTGATTTTGCCTCTCTGGCGGTCTATCGTCGTGTATGAACGTCCGATGAGATAAAGATTTACCGGTGAAAACAGCGCGCCACGCATTTTATAATGGACATCGAACCGCACAACGTTCGAAGAGGGTTTGCAAACTCCGAAAGAAGTAAGAAAGGAAGAAAAAAAGAACAGTTGGTCCGTTTTTGTTGACATGAGAATTATCATGCAGGCGAATGCTTCTTTGGGCTGTTTCAAACTTCAGGTGAAAACTTCGGGTGTCGATCGAAAGGCATGACGGCATTTGACCAAATGAAGCTAAGCATGTTGTAAAACGCACAAGTATTCCTGATGGTTATTGATCAGTATCATTAGTGTGTTGTTGTTTTTTAATATTAACCAATGTTCGCCAAACGCGTAACGGATGGGTTGGTGAGTAAGATGCGCACAAGAAGATAGGAAGAGAGCCGAGTGGGTTAGGGAACAAACAGGTGTAGCTGACATAATAATCGAAGTAAAGAAGAAAAAAGGGACATGGGCAGGTCACGTGATGAGAAAGCTAGACAACCGATGGACAGTTAGAACGATGGAATGGACACCAAGAGAGGGCAAGCGTAGCCGTGGACGACAGAGAGTAGGATGGAGTGACGAAATTACGAAATTCGCAGGCGTCAAATGGAATCAGGTTGCACAGGACAGGAAAGGATGGAGAGCATTGGGAGAGGCCTTCGTCCTACAGTGGACATAAAATGGGATAATAATAATAATAATAATAATAATAATAATAATAATAATAATAATAATAATAATAATAATTATTATTATTATTATTATTATTATTATTATTATTATTATTATTATTATTATTATTATTATTATTATTATTATGTGTATCGAAATGGGTTGCCTCTGGTGATCTGCTAATTTTAGCCTGTTTATACAAGCTATAGCTGTAGCATAAACAGGCTAAAATTACCAGACCTTCGTAACACGATGGCGGTTCCGTGCACCGCCTACCATATGTGTTGTGAGTTATGCGGACGTTTACTTGTGTCGACCTGTACATATATGCACTCCTCAAACTTCTGTCATAAATGAAAACATTCAATTGGGCCAATCTGCATTCGCAGTTATTTGTAGAGAAGCGTGTTGGACATTTAAAGTGGTGTGCAAGAGATCGCGTAATTGCCCACTTCGTACCGCTTAATATGAACACTAAATTATAGGGTTTAACCGGCCAAAACCGCCATGTAAATATGCGGCGAGCTGTTTCTGAGGAACTGCATTAACCATGAATACATCGTGCTCTTTATCGAGAAACGTAATGAAAGCACATGATTGTCTTTGCATTTCGCCCTTACCGAAATGCAGCCGCCGTGACTGGGGACCGAACACGCGCCCTGGTGCGCAGCAGTGCAACAGCATGCCCACTGAGCCATTACGGCGGGTTATAGACTGCCAAATTTGATCTCCATGCATGAAAAACTGTACTATATACATGTATACAGAAAATTACTTACGCTTTTACAGTTGCAGGACGCACGCTCCAGGCATTGCATGCGCATGATCAACCGCGAGATGCCCCTAGCTGTAGCCTCTGCGTACGCCCACGCTTCGGACACAGCTGCCAACACCAGCACATCCGCGGCAGCGGACGGGGTCATCCACGAAGTGGCGTCCAAGATGGCCGAGCTGTTGGATGCGTCGGGTCGGTTCCAAATGGCAGAGAGCGTACGAACCATCCAGACCGTCTTCCTGCTTCCCATCGAAGACGTGAGTGACTCGTGTCAATGATTTGACAGCACCCCCGCCCCCCCTCCCCCCCAAAAAAAAGGAAAAAGAAAAGAAAAGAAAATCCCAGCTAATCAATAAGTACGTATCGAACCTTCCCTCCACTCCCTCCAAAGTCAAAATTCTGCGCAAACTCCTGATTCGTGTTTCGATCGGGTCCAGATGCGCCATGAAAGCTCGGCCTGACTGGAACCATTAACAGCAAGAAACCACTATATATAGAGGAATTATGTGGAACTGCAATGGTATATAGAGGAGCACTGTTGTAGAGAAGCACTCGCTGTTTGGGAATGAAAAGCTCATGACGAAGCTTCTTTTGCAATCTTCGCGGTTAGAATTTAAATACCTGCAAATCGCCTGCCATTTTCCGTATAGCTTGTCCTAATAAGCATACTGAGTGAGCGCTTTTGTCTTATTGGCATGTGATAAAGCACGACAGCTTGGTGTGTAGTGAATGGCTGATATAAGCCCTCCTTATATCCACATGCTCATATTATCAGAAACATACAGCGACAAACCCCTTGCCGCCATGTGTTGCTCGCACTACGAGTAAACCGAAAAAGCCAATGGTCCCCGCTTATGACTTTCCATATGGCGATGTAGGTTTCGAGAAAGAAGAATCATCATGTGTTAGAGTAGCATCGCATGTAACTTAAAACTGTTCCCATCATTTACTCTCTTAATTTCGCCACTTGAGCCTCGTGATTAGTTGAAATATTTCGGGCCATGCATTCCGCACTTTTTCTGTCACGCATTTCGACGAAAGCCACCAAAGAGATTCCGCTTTGATATGAAATCTAAAGATTTTGCACGAGCAAATTAGGTGACTGAGGTGGTCACCTCAGTCATCATTACATCCGTCCGCTATCGGTCACAAGTTCGTGGTCCGCTCCAGATAATCTCGCAGGAGGGAGGGTGCACCTCTATTTTGCACTTTTGCGCGGGAGTACAAAGGCTGACGTTACAGCCTCGGCAGTGTTTATTGTGGGTCACGCATATTTAGCAAAACCAAGCGAGGCTTAATACGACACGCAGACAGCCTTCGGCATGAGGTGTGTGAACTATTATGTCAGAACAGCACGTAGACATTAAAATATGTATTTATTTGCTGAACAAAAACATTCCAGGAGCTCGTGGACGCGCTGTACGAGTCGGTTCCGGTGGCCGATGCCCGGCGCACTTTATTTGGCTCCTTCGCACAGACGACTAGCACTATGGCCGAGCGTCGCTTGGCAACGCTTGGCTCCACGCTCGACCATCTGTCGCTGCCCCTGTTCGCGCGACCGCTTGAAGCCAGGCTGCGCTACGTGGAGTCGCTGCACGCACTGCTGGTGCCCATGGCGATGCTGGAGCCGCCCGTCTTCCGCCAGACGCTCACCCATTCCGTGAACTACGGGTCGTTCGGCCGACTCGTCGCCGAGGTATAGTTCATTCAAACACGGTCGGTCCATTCCATGCACTTATATTTCTGCGCGCCGTGGGTTCCGGAAACATATATTTGCGATGAAAAGTTAGTGTGGAGGTGTAACAGGGCCAGTGGGTACACGAACGATCTACAAGAACCGCGCGTAGCTTCTTTCCTTCCTTAACTGCCGGGGTTTTACGTGCGAAAACCACGACGTGGCTGCGAGGCACACCATAGTGAACGCTCTGGGAATATTGAACACCCCGGGTTCTTTACCGTGCACGGAAAACGCAGTACACAGGCCTCTAGCATTCTTGCCTCCACCGCAAATGTGACCGCTGCCCCCGGGTTCGAACCCACGTCCTCCGAGTCAACGCTCGAGCGCTTTAACCGCTGTAACCACCGCAGTGGACACTTGTTTACGTCCTCCACAGCCTTGCGCCATTTCTCGGTTTTCCCTTTGGACTTTGTGACGAAGAAAAGGTGTACGCTCAATCTGATGCTGCCATCGGCGAAGTAAATATGCGTCAGTCAATAAAACTGCAACAAAAGCAAGATAAAGTCGCGCGCGCGAAGGCGCAATAAAACCCTGTAACGACGCCAGCAAATGCGCAAGAGGAACGCATCAGTCCTTTTCAAGGTGAGATTTTGTTTGCAGCGCTTGTTCAGTCTCTTATGCATCATCTGTACATGTCGTCATCATAGACGGCATATTACATGCCATGTACATTTTATGTCATAGTGTGGTGTGGCAAAGACGTCTTCACGTTGTGCCGACGCATATACTTCTACTGCGCAGGTTTTGATTGAGACGTTCGTACGGAATCCTTACACGACGAAGCCCTGCAGCGAATCTTCCAGCAATTTCACAGCCGCCACGCTTCGATACGCTGCCGTGGAAAGGCCAGTGGGGCGTGCCTTTCAGGTGAGCAGAGTAATCAAAATAAACAGTTTTCAGTTCTCACGAGGTAAACTTGACGAACACAGAACTCAGGAGGTTGTCGTTCCTGTAGAGGGGATTATTGTATCTTACGCGAGCTGCGTTGAGAGAGCATCTCAATTTTCACATGTTCATATGCTGTTTTTGAAAATGAGACTCGACGATCTCGTATATGTTAGATTTACCTTTTCCATTAATTTGTTTTAGTGGTTTTTGAGACTATAGTGTCTGCATTCTCTTTCCATAGTCAGTATACAATGTTCCCTGCAGTATTCGCAATTATCTTTAATTTCAACCTCGAGAATATTCAATGATCCTCATGACAATTTCGAAAAACAAAACAAAATCACCAAATGGTTAATTTAAGCGAAACTCGAACTCGATCGGGATTCTCCGTAGTTTGAAGGCACTCGACGCTCATGAGTGCAAAAAGAAAAAGGTGCAATAGCAATTCGCGAAGCGGTGTGCTGCGCGAAACCTCTCCTTAAGTTCCACGTGTAATTTTCGAAATGAGGTGAAATGCAGAGCTGTGCAGTGTCTATAGATATACATATATATGGTACCGATACGTCCGAACAACGCAGGCAAATGATTCACAAACATGCGACAAATGTTCGGTATTGCGCAGTTTTTCTCTTTATTCGCTAATTTTGATCGCGCTCAAGCATAGCAATAACGAAGGCACCTTCGTTACCACTCACTTACAACCACGAGGTCATGACTCTATACTGATACACTGTGGTCCCTGTAGGAGAAATATGTCAGGGAAACCTAGTGTATACGCCGTCTCACTGTCGAAACATCTATATTTGTGTACACTTTTTTGACAAATTGCGCATCGTGGCAAGCAGCTTTTCTTGTCATTTTCTTAGCCTCGACTTGGTTTGTTCTTCCGTATCGCTATTACCAAAGATGTCTAAATTCAGAAATCCCGTTTTATAATCGGAGCAGCGACGGCGAGGTGCGACATTTTAGATCATCCATCTGGCGTGGCGCGAGATTGCCCGCAAGCGCCGCGGTATGTCTCCGGGATCACCAGCTGAAAGCAACTCGTGTCGAGGCGGACACAGTGATCACGGTGTCGCGAACCCGTGTTATATCATGGGACACTTCACATGCTGTTCAACAACTTCACGCTCTGAAAGTGATTGCTCATTTTTGAGTGTGACTGACCAAGATTCCTGTTTTATTCGAGATGAGATTATTTTCGACATGCGCATGGCATGTAAACACGTACGCGCAGTATATAAAAAGGAAGGAGAGAGAGAGAGAGAGAGAGAGAGAGAGAGAGAGAGAGAGAGAGAGAGAGAGAGAGAGAGAGAGAGAGAGAAATTCGGGGAAAGATGTCACCGGATCCATCGTCTCGTCGAAACGTTGGTTTCAGCGACATTCCCTGCTTGACGATGGTATATTTCGGTATAACTGCATGAGGTCGTGAAAGCAGTCTTGCGTCCTTTAAGCGAGACTTAAGCCCTCATTTCAGCGTAAGCCTTCATGGACTGTTTACAGACCCAAGCCAGCAACCACACCAACCAGAACGAAGCACGGCTGCTGGGCTTCCAAGATTTCAGCGACGAGCAGACGTACTTCATCGCAGGATGCTATGTTCGCTGTGGCTCCGAGGCGTCTTGCACGACGCCGTTCCGCCACAACCGCTGGTTCTCGGCCGCTTTCGGCTGTCCCCAGAACGCGCCCATGAATCCCGAGGAGCGGTGCGCCTTCTGGTGAAGACGGCACCGAACAAATGACGACGACGGTGCATGGGCTCAGCGGGCGCTATTCAGTCCAGCACGCAGGCTTCGCACGCAGCAAGCAACGCCTCCGTGACCATCGCATCGATATTGATCGAATCGATGTACTTTTCGATGTCGGTTACACTGACGCTAAGCCAGTACTGCTTCGATGCAGGACTAGGCGTTTCGCGTTTCGCATGCGTTTTCTGACGTCAATCGCGTTATTACGGATTTCAAAAACAGTTTTAAAAATACGCATTTCGACGAATTCGCATTATCTATAAAAGGGGTGCCGTAACGCTCTTACATTTCTTTCAGTTTTAGCAAATTTGTCTATCTCCGGCAGTTGTCGCTGCTCATTTCCACGTTTATTTGTGCTTGCTGAGAAACGGTGAAAATATTGTATATTATTGATTTAATACACTGCATATTGTCGCCACCGAAGCGTATACAGACACGAGCGTACAACAGTGAACAACGTTTATTGGGAAAGAGGCTTTTTATAGCTTGTGGAAGTGTGAACATATAACGTGCGCAGTTCATGACGATGTATCATAAAGGACGCGCACTATCACGCTCCCCAAAAGGTCTTTGTATCACGCTCATATAGCAGCGTAGGAGAACGTGACAATTTGTGTAATCTCTCGACGCTATCAAGACGAAGTTTTAAGTCCATTAATGTGGTGCGTGAATGAACTGTTGCCGCCCTCACATCAACGTTGCTTCAGGATTCAACCGCAATTTACGTTTCACCCGAACTGAGCCGTGAGAAGGGCGCGTATAAAAAAGACAACACAAAAAAGGTAGCTCATTGCTTACAAAATTTAGCACACTATTTCAAGGCTCCTATAATGGTGGGTGCGGCTTACGCGCACCCAGTTCTAGTGTTCTAAGCAAATAGTATATGTCACTGAATAATATCCACAAGATGCCACCACGATAATCGGACATCTGAAAACAAGCAGCGTCGGCAAAATACCTGTTGCACAGGGACCGCAATAACATCTTGGCCCTCGCTTATTTTTTGTCTTCTCAAACTGAGAGTGAAACCGATGTATGTCTTCGTTGTATTTTAGATATTGTTTCGATGAAGAAACTATACGAAGAGTTTAATTCCTATAAAAACGCGAATCATGCCCGCATTGTTCATTGTCGCTCTTCCCTTATCTTTGGCGGCGAATGAGACTTCCTGCATGAACATATCACTGTTTTTTAATTTCAATGTCCTTGGTTATATTTCCGAGAATCGTGATGCGGCCTTCCACGGGCGTCGTCAAAGGTGACATTTTAGTGACGTACTCCTTCAGTACATCGATATCCAAAGGTCCTGCAGTAAGAAGAAAGCACATCGTGGTTAACGAGATTGAGCTTTCAACAAACAGTGAACCTTGTGGGTTGCCAGCCGCGAAGAAGCTTTTATGCGGTGCCAGTGCACGTTAAAGGAACCCCAGGTGGTCAGAATTTCCGGAGCCCTCTACTACGGCGTATCACAGCTGGTTTTGGGACGTAAAACCCCAGAAATGAATCAATCAGGAAGCGTTGCAAGCACTTATACGAAATAAAGGAGGTCACCTTTAAAGGAAAAAAAATAAAGAATTGGACTTTACAGGAATGCGAATGTTAAACTTACGTGCTTTAACTGAAAGACCTGCAGGAACACATGCACGCCCATGCACACACGCGCTGCTTCATCAGAAAATAAGACATGCTTGAGCAGGAGTATAGTCTCTCTTTATAAAGGTTCAAAATGTTCGTGCATTGTGAGAATTCACCGAGATCCATGCGTTTGTTCTGAAGGAAACGTGTGCCGCTGGTGAGCACGTATACATACCTGATTCGGTAACATTTTCCGCCTTTTTAAACCCGTCTCCTCCTCGGGCAACGAAGTCTGTTGTGACGACTCGGTATACTTCGCACTCTTCCACGGGCTTGTAGACAGGAACCGTACAGTTTGTGCAAAGTATCTCCACAGAAACAACGCGGGAGTTTGGAGGCGAAGTCAAATTGTACACAACGTGTATACCTGGGGGACAAGATAAACGCGACATTTTACTCGAGCTTGCACGTAGGCTGAATCAAAGAAATATGGGATATTTCCAAATGCTATTTACAAAATTATGCTTTTGGGAACTAAAATCGTAATCACAAAGTGACTTTTCTTCTATATAGAAATGAAGTTCTGTACTATAGAGTAAAAACTTTAGCATTATTGATTCACACTCGCGTTCATTTATAAGCTTTTCCTTAAAATTCTGTCACCTAAACCGTTACGTAACAAGCAACGGGAATGTTACAGAAACACCAAATACCGAGCTTTCAACTACTTAGCATTATGAAAAGAGGAACAAATCATCAAACAGTTATAAAATACGTTTTTTGTGAAGCCGTCAATGCAACCTTTTCTCGAAAAAAAATAGGGGCGGGGTGGAGAGAGAGAGAGAGACTGTAGTACGGGAGTACAAAGGCTGATGTCGCAGCCTCGGCACAGCTTTTTCAGGGGATCGATTGATTTCTGTCATTTTACGTCCCGAAACCAGCTATGATTATGGGAGACGTCGTAGTGGAGGGCTCCGCAAATATTGACCCCCTGCGGTTCTTTAACGTGCACTAACATCGCACAGCACACGGGCCTCAACATTACGCCTCCATAGAAATGCAGCCAACGCGGCTGGGATTCGATCCCGCGACCCTCGGATCAACAGCCGAGTGCCATAGCCACTATATCACCGTGACGGGACGAAACGTGGAATGCATAAACGGCAATCTGGCGAATTGAGGAGCAGGATATTGGTTGGGTACGCTGAACATGTGAACATGTTACTTGTAGACATTAACGGCACTTCGACACGGTACAGGGATCCTCGACGGCTGTACACGAGGGAAAGTTCTCGTACGACTCGCATTGCTCCTGAGACACTGAATTGCACGCGCCAAATCTGCCACAATCAAGGAGCGTCCGAAAACGGTGACACCTTGCAAGCGAAACCGAACGGGTTGTCAGCGGATCGTTTTGTGAATACACAGCCCGCTGCAGCAAAAGGCCAATCATTTGCTTGTCAACGGCCGTCCTTGGGTTTCTGGAGCAGTGCGCGTCGCAACTCAACGCACCTGGCCACTCAAGACAAATTTTGTAACGGCCGCGTTCATACTTAGCCCGAGGAACGCACCATGACGACGCCGCGATTCCGCGGCGGTCGAGGCTCGAAGACTATCGTAGGGCTGACTACCGGCGCGAATTAGCACCACAATCTGCTTCGCTCTATCTATCGTTCCTAGATGACCACCGCAGCGAACCTAAGCGAACAAAGAGTGCATTATAAGGGAGGCGATGTTAATTTAAGAGCAGTTTTGCTTTTTAAACACTATATTTCACTGTACTAAACACCTGTAATTTAACCGGACGACAATAAGATCCAACTTGTAAAGCGCTGTAGTGATGATATAAGGTCAGTCTGTACCCTATATAAGCAATGTTGCGGTGGCGTATCGGTAAAGGTTCTAGCTCCGCTCGTCGGGTCCTGGGTGAATGTGGGTTCGCGTCCGAGTTGGCGGAACTTTCTCACTGTAAATGTATATCCATTTTTTTTCAGAGATCCACTTCTGTTACGGAAGTACGTCACTGATTATCCACTGATTTATCCACTGAGACGCTGAGCTACTGCAGTAAATTTTGATGACTGATTACTGTGGTTTAACGTCCCGAAACCACGATTTGATTATGAGAGACGCCGTAGTGGAGGGCTCCGGAAATTTCGACGACCTGGGGTTCTTTAACGTGCACTGACATCGCACAGTACACGGACCTCAAAATTTCGCCTCCATCGAAATGCAGCCGCCGCGGCCGGGATTCGATCGCGCGACCCTCGGATCAGCAGCGGAGTACCATAGCCACTAGACCACCGTGGCGGGGCAAATCAAATTTTGAGAAATGGTTGAAGGGGCAATGTCACGCTATCCTGAACGGCCCCGTCGATTCAATCTCCCAACTCTGCGTACCTACCAGATACTTGAAGAAATTCTCCTTTTTTCTTTATGTAGCTGTAATTGGCCACGGAGTGCTCGAACATTTCTTTAAGTTGGTAGCCAAACAGCGTCACAATGACGACCGTTTGTCCAAACGGTGCGGTCTGCATGAGGTCGCCAAATGTGATGTCTGAAAAAGGGAACACAGAAAATAGGAACATGGGGCATATATGCCTGCGTACAAGTTCGCAAATTACACGGTTTATTAAGCTACACTTCCTGATAATTAATAATATATATATATATATATATATATATATATATATATATATATATATATATATATATATATAATAACTGTTGACGGCTCGTACGTTCAGCAGTTACACATAATCCTGAAGATAAATACAGCTATATACGATGACCCCGCTTAATGGGCTCAGAAGACCACGCCCTCTCATGAAAAGCTAGCGAACAGGCAGAGTGCGGAAATGCATGCTATAACTGTTGAAATAGTTCTGCTTGTCTCTGTAGTTGCTGTACAAAGCATATATTAATTATGCAGGATATACCTTCTGTTATGACAAACCGAAACAACGCCTGAAGGGCACAATACGTTTATAAAATGGCACTTCATATTGCATTACAGTTCTTGTAGCGCAACAGGGAAGGTTTTCCTGCGTCTAGCATTTTTTCTTTGCCTCTATTGCTTTGTCTATTGCCGACAAATATCAGCGTCTAACAAGCCACGCTGTGTATAGTCAGTCTAGGGCTAAGTGTTCAGTGTGTCCCCCAAGTGAAGAAGAATGAATGAAATATTAGCCTTGTAGTCAGCATATCAGCTTTTGAGTCAGTTGACACCTCTAACCTCTGAGAATATCTCAAGGAATTGCGAGTACTCCTACCTCACCGTCCTAGTAAGAAACCTACGCACTTGTCATGAACCATTTGTTAATGCAAATGTTGGAAACGAAAACTGCTTTAGGGTTTAAGAAAGTGGCAGGCGACGTTTTATTCTTTCTACACACTTATCACTAAGTACTCACTGCTCAGTAACCACGATCTGGTAGACAGTGATACGGTGTTAAAATTAGATGGTACAACGTCACCAAAACACCAAATGAAGAAACACCGAAGACTGGTCTTTTTCCAAACACGAGAAAGATTAGCGTTAACCCGAGAGGTCAAGAATAAACACGACGTAATAATAATTGTAGAATACTTTGTTTTTTTTTATATGATCCAGAATAGACTCCTACAGTAGCTTACACAAGTACAGCGAAGAATATTACAAAAGACAATATAGCTTGCTGTATATAAATACTGTCGATGTTATTATGGCAATGGATGAACTTCTTAATATAAGAGATAAGGCCGTCATCCTGAAAACTAAAATTCGTCTATTAAAGGAGCACTGACAAGATTTTGCGGCGGTGCAAAATATACATTTTTCATTTTCTATTCATGTACTGTTATCGCCCTCCGCACGCGAAAGCCAGGAAACACGTAGAAAATATTTTAGTTTGGTTTTAAAGTTTTCGTCGAACAGCACTGTACGCCAGCCCCAGCGCAATGGACACTGCGATGACGTATGAGCACAGTCTCTCAAAAATCGCTGAAATCGCTGTCAGAGTCGCTGGACGACTGTGAGAGTGTCGTTTGCGTGCCCCACGAGTAACTAACCACAGACGGCAGAGTTGCAGCGACGCTATCACGAATTGCTGTCCCTACGTGACTTAGACGTACGTCCGAGTCTGTTGACACGTCACTAGGAAACCGCCCCCTCGAAATCGAAACCGAAAGTGGGCTTTTAAGGGAGCCGTATTAACAATATATCCATTGCGTTGCGAGGCACCATGATACTCTTTTTGGGGTTCTCCACGCCAGTGCTTTCACTTACAGCAACAATACGAGAATGTCAAAAATTCGTGTCAGTACTCCTTTAAGTGATTTTTCCAGTGTAAATGCGTGGGTGTGAGATGTATTCTACGGAAATAAAAAAAAAAGCCAAATACTTTTGGCCTTACGGGCTGGCGAAGACTTGAGGATCCCATGGATTGCAGGTACAAATAAAAGCCTTGTATAAGTCGTATGAATTCCGTATGTTCTTTCAATGCAAAGTTCCTGAACTCTGTTATTTTGGTCACGAGTCACGACACGCGAGCGACCAGTTCAGTAGAACAAAAATAATGTTAGCTAGAAAGATGGTATTAGAAGCCGCCCGTACCCAACGTGGACGTAGTATTTCTCAAACACCTGGACGAGTTGGAAGGAGTCGCTCACCATAAAAACAAAGGGGTTTTCCTTTCACAGAACGACAACGGCCATCTACCTGGCGTGTCTTCCCTTGCTGTATAGTGCCTAACCAAAATAGTGCATAGAAGGCACCGAAGCTAACGCCGCGCGCCCAGTGCTTCCTGGCAGTTGCCCAGTGCCACAGTACGAAACATGTGAGCGCTATCAGCGTCCAACAGCATTCGTGACAAGAATGTAGTAAGCGCACAATTTTTGAGACGAGAAATGCCAGAAAGCCAATTGACAAGGCAAGGCAATTGACAAGGCAATCGAAGTCCCCTCATGGGAGACCTGAGCCCGGCTTGTTAAACATTGCCGGATTACCAATAGAGTTGCTTCTACTCATCCAACAAGAAGAAGCCAAACTGCACCACACTATATATGCAATGGGGTGAAAATTGCTAAAGCATATGTACCGTTATGGAACGCTTGTTAGGCCTCGTATATCAACAACAGTTCCACGTGACACTTACTTCCTTGCTCGATGGGCGCCCTGATTGTGCCTCCATTCAGCACGGCTCCGTTCACGTCTGACCAGAGGTCTTTGCTAGAGCTCTCCTTGTCGGCGTAATACGAGAAGTAGGCATCCGTCAGCAGGTTTCCCTGGTTGCACTCGCGCAAGCGGCATATGTTACCGTCTTGCTCCAACAGCACCTTCGTGTGACCGATGATCTCGGCAATCGATTTGTTGACCTCTGGTTCGTACTGCTCGATGATCTTATTCATTTCTGGGTCTGAAGCAAGTGGAAGGACGGTGTACGTAAGCACGTTATATTTCGCCCGCAGTTTGAAATAAGAATGATGGATTACAGCGTGACAGTCTCCTACACATAATCACAATAACAGACCCAGGCTCAAACCCCAGCGCCCGTAACAAATTTTCTCCATTTAAAAGCGCCCTCTATGATGTGGTGGAAGAAAATAAATTAGTTCCTTCTGCCACTCCCTATAGAAGACGTCAGGGGTATCACTTTTCTGTAAGTTTTGGCGTGACGACCACAGCGCCGACTACGCCGACACAGGCTGGACTATACGAGCTTCATTTAAAAAAAAAAAGACAGATTAACGTTTCACGCATTGTACACGTATTAGGTGGAATCACGTGTGGGTGATATCACTTACTGTTGTGAATATCGCGTATAATACTGTAACCACGCAGCTGTTCAAAGTAGAGGCTGTGCCGTGCGTTGGATGTCGCTCGCTCTCATGCAGGAGAGAAAAGTGGGTCCATTCTTATCATCAGCCCACTGTTACACGATAGTGATTATGGGAAGGCCAATGTGCGATAAATGGTGGAATATTTTTGGCTCGTGCAGGTTCGATAAAGAAAATCACCGCCTCTTCCATTCTGTGAAGATAGTCGAACAGCAAAGCTGTGCTATTTGCAACCCTGGACTAGGCAGAGATACCAAGAAAAGCATTCCGGGATACAGATATCGAAATAGTGTGCTGTAAGGCTGCAACACAGATACTGAGATGCATTTGACTTTGACATAATGGGACATTTCGAAGATAGTTTTGAAAAATGACGACAAAAGTATGGCGGAATACAGATACAGGAACACAGGTACAAGGGCACAGGTAGTACGTGTAATGTTTTTTTTTTTTTTTCAGAGGATGCTCCGTACGTATATTATTAATGCGCAGAACAATATCATGTATTGCAGCGGCGTACTGAAACTCGCGAATCAAGCATAGTGCTACGGTATCAGGCGGGCAATCAAGGTATGAGCCAGGCAAGGGTGGAAGACGACGAGGACGATATCTTGTCTAGCGGTTGGACGCCACCTTGCCTCGGCTGTACCAACTACCTAGCGCTCCAACCTTCAACCGTAACAATATGTCATCATGAGATCTGTTTTGCTGAGAAGGTTCTGTTAATTCGGCAGCTTATCAAATCTAAACAGCGCCATTTAAGTCTTCACAGAAGACTCGCGAACAAGAAAAATCTTTCTTTCGCTCCAGACGAACACAAGTTTGTGTCATGAGGAATAAATATTGCCCGGATTGCAGGAGTATTTTAGCACGGCGACACCTCTTTCCAGGTCATCTAGATACAGGAGCGCTTCCACTCTCACGCGGATCTGTTCTGCCTGTTAAGAAGCCGAAGTGCCCTTATCTCCAAATTCATAAAGGCTGGCGGAGCACATTTGCAGGACTTAGAAATAAGGTATTTATTTATTTATACTATACTGCGGAGTGCAGATCCCCATGCAGGGTGATCTGTACAAATACAATAGTACAATACAAAGAAACAGCAATGTACAATAAAAATACAGACTAGGAAAGGTTACATCACAGAATGATCACTTATTTTGGTAAGCCCCATTCATTGATTGTTCTCGGGAAATAGGAAAACTCTTTCCTTCAAACACACTGTCTTATTTCCGGCGGGCACAGTATCGCGACATTGTCGTTACATCGTAAAAGTATTTCACTACTGAGATACAAATACATTTCGCAGATATACGAGGTACGTTCAAAAAGAAACCGAACTTTTGAAATAGCGGGTCAACCGGTATAGCTAGCACTGCACTGTCACTGAGGGCATCTATAATGTAAGGCTTAGACAACTTAGTGCGCTGTCTGGCGCATTCCGCTATGGCCATTAGTTCAGAATTGCAGCCGTTAAAGTGAGCACATGCACAAGTTATTTGTCGGATTTATGCCGATGTGCATACGAAAGAGGTCGAAGAATAACTTGTGCGCGTGTGCACTTTTGCTACCAATGGCAAAAATTTTTGCGGAAAGCATACGGTAAGTACTCTCCGAGTAGTACTCAGTGCAATCCTGGCCCGTAGGTAGGATTTTTTTTTTTCCCTGAGAGGTCCGCTTGCTGAAGGCCTTGACTATTTGAAAAAAAAAAAATCTATTTTCATAATTTATCTTCGGTAAAAGAAAGCAGTATGTACAATACGTGACTTCGCGACTCAAACGTTGCTAAGTTACTCATGAACGTTGCTCCAACTTGCTGGTTACAGCAGAACTCATTGCCATATTCAAGTGACTTTTTAAATGCAACCTTATTAAAAGGCTTAAACTTTGTGTTATTAGAACTACACTATGATATCAACACTACCCCTTAACCAAAATTTCGGGAGGGGCCCGGGCCTCTAAGGCACTCCCGTCCCCTGCCTCCACATGGCTACGGGTCTGGTGCGCTCGAACGTTTTTAACACGGTAGAACGTCGATGGAAGGATCCCAAGCCTACCGGAGCCTCGTGCTGTGATTGTTGGGAATAATCGCTTATCTAAGGAGTTTTAGGCGAAATTGACATCAGAGAAGTATCAGGCGATTCCATGTCTAGCCTGCCCACAAACCAGTCTGCTTTTCCACATTTGATTTCTGTATTGAGGGAAACCCGGACTTGGACGTCGTATCATCACAAGGATTCGGCTCATGCGTCGTCCCTTCTCCGCAGCTATTTGGTGCCCCATCCACCCTATTATTCGGACCCACTCCCAACATACTTTTTTTTTTTTCGCAAACTTAAAACCATGTTGAAAGGGCGTCATTTCCGAACCACAGAAGAGATTTAGGACGACGCCACAAGGCACCTGCGCACTATCTCAGGAGGCTTTCAAGGAATATATGAAACATGGTGCGTCAATGGTGCGTTTCAAATGAGGGAGCTAATTTATAGTGGACAGTGCTCAATGTACTGGAGAATTAGCAACAAAGGAGTTTAAGTAAAAGGTCGTTTTTCTTTTTTAACACACCTCGTATGCAGATACTCAGAAGAGATACAGATACTCAAAAGTATATCTCTCTGATACTAGTGCGATACCATTGTATCGCGATACCAGCCAGACCTACACCGAGACGCTCGTCCCAAACAGGCTTTCTTTCTTTCTTTCTTTCTTTCTTTCTTTCTTTCTTTCTTTCTTTCTTTCTTTCTTTCTTTCTTTCTTTCTTTCTTTCTTTCTTTCTTTCTTTCTTTCTTTCTTTCTTTCTTTCTTTCTTTCTTTCTTTGCTTCTCTTGTCTTGTCTTGGTGTGCCTGACCTACTACCCTAATGGAGCACTTCGGATTATTCTTGAGTTGTGGTTTATTAACGAGCACCTCAGCGTAGCCCCTTATACACTTCTTCCATTCGCAACTTCGAGGCTAAACACACAAACAACGAACACACGCACGCACTCATTCCCCACAAATCCTGAAGTTTTCTGCGCCTCACACGGTACGCCATACTTTCGGGATCGGCCCACGGTAGAAAAAGAATGAACGAGCACAGGCTAAAAATGCGACTGACGAGGAAAAATACGGAGAATGCTGGGGACAATATGGTTCATCGCATGATTTGTACCGCTCGCTCGTAGTTTTCCTACGTTTATGGCGCCGAAAACCCCGCACGGAATGTTGCTCTTTTTTCTACGCACGACACAAGGGACTTCTACTCGTCCACGTCGTGCCGCGGGTGACGAGCATTGACGCCGTTGGTCAATGCTCGCTACTCGCCACCTACAGTGATTATTACTGTAGCAAAACACCACTGTAGAAGCCAAGCCCGCATTCCGATAGTTGAAGAGCTCGACCGATGGATTTCATGTATAGCTGTGTGCTGAGGGCAAGGGTGGCTCGAACGATAGGTATGAACGAAGTTCGCGTGCAAATGCCGCGCATCAGGCTTCGCCTAAACCATGTCGTATAGTGGGCAGAGCCAACACCACCTAGGTGGTGTTGGCAGAGCTCAAGAGTGCCACCATGTAATAGTGGCTCGAGGGCAAGAGTACGTGCGATTTTGTCTCCTGAGCGACATCGAACATCGTGGACGGCGCAGGATCGACCTGGAACAGCTTCGCTGTTAAAACGGGGCACAGACAGCACTTCCCAAATAGTTTTATTTTTCAAATTTTGAGGACTAAAACATCACGAACTAGTGTAACTTTTAGTCTTTCCATGAGGAAGCAAAAATGTGTTAATATATTTAATAAATATGACAGAATTTAGTATTATTTTTACTCGCCATACTTATTAGTGACTACTGCTATCTATAGCGCCTTCTGTGTGTATTGTGCTATAAGTTCCTTAAACATGTCTATCATTAACAACAAAAGGTGCATATACAGGGTGTTTCGATTAACTTGCGCCACGGTTCATCTACGTGCATGTTAGCAACAACATTGGGGCTGTTTAATGTCGTCTTGACTCAGATTTTTTTCGGTGACCCCAGGTAACTTACTACCAACTCTTAAAATATTGCTTCAAACGCAAAGTGTTTGAAAGGGGAAGTTGTAGGACATGCTAATTATTGCTTGGATAACGCATTTTTATAATAATAGGCAGTGGTTTTAGTTTTTCCGGTCTTCTAAGTCTGCCGGACTTTCGTGCTCTCGTCCTGTTTATGCGTGCAGTCGGTGTGCAGTAGAGTGACCAAGAAATAGAGCGCAGAACTGATCCTTCGTTTGTTCCTACGGCACTGAGGTCTCTACGCACAAGTGACTATAGACACGTGGTGCTTATTCAAATCTCGCGCACTTCCTTCGAGGCCCTGAAAAATTAAAACTACTGCGCCTGTTATTATGAAAATACATTATCCGGACACTAATAACATGTTGTACAACTTCCCCATTCAACGTGTTAGGCTTAAAACAACAGTTTATAAGTTGGTTAATTGCATAATAGTAATTAATTACCTGAGCTCATTTACAAAGATAGCCGGACATTATCAAAACGACTGTACCAATACCAATACCAGTACCAAGAATACAAATATGGTTGCATCCTTGCATCGCGCATGTGGATTTTTATGAACCTTAAGGCGTAAGGGAAATGAAACACCCTCTTAACGGGCGTTCAAGCTTTTTTTTTTATGTGATGCTCTTCGGTGCAAGCATGATCCAACATGTACAGATCAATAACGCATATGGCCAGTTGAATGTAAGCACTGCACATCGAGGACTGCCTCTTTCACAATATGCGTACACGGATGAATGCTCCGAAACTAACGGGAACACAACGTAATTTGCCTCATTACTGCATTCGTGACTCGCCGAGTGTGATGAAAAACTTTAATACCTTCGGTAATTGAGGAATTAATGAGAATGGGATTTCCAGTCCAGTTCGTGACATTTCCGTTTGCGTCAAATGTGACCTGGAGAAATCCGAGAAACTTTCCGAACCAGAAGTCTTGTACGACGAGAGCGCGACCTTTGCCGCTGGTTTTGTTCACCACTGTCGGATAGTCACCCTCGGGCTTGTTTTCAGGAGGATAGCCAGCCCCTATAATATACGTACAAAGAGAAGGTTTTGACTAGTGGGCCCGGTCAACAAAAGCACACACACACACACACACACATACATACATACATACATACATACATACATACATACATACTACATACATACATACATACATATATATATATATATATATATATATATATATATATATAGAGAGAGAGAGAGAGAGAGAGAGAGAGAAACAACTTAATGAGCCAACAGACAATAAAGCCTAGGAAAGCATAGGGGAAGTTAATTGTATTGTAATTGTGGAGTAAGTAGAAAGGAATTAAAGTAGACGAAAAGACAAACCTGCCTTCGGTAGGAAGCGAACCCTCGACCTTCGGATAACGCGTCCGATGCTCTACCGCTGATCTACGAAGGCGGTCTATGTTTTTCCTTTCATACAAGCAAACAAAATCGTCGTTATGCGACCTTTTCAAAATGTCGTCGTGTTTATGCCATCGGTAGCTGCGGAGCGTCGCGCAGGTACAGTGGCTGGCGGTTGTAAGGGCGTGGGAGGGACTTTACGGCAGACTGTAGTTGTATCCGGCTATAGCATACACCAACATTTCGATATTAGGTATAAGCGTATGAAGAACATTAATACTTCATGCTTAGATGACTAACATGATATGCTTGTCATGTAAGTCATAATTAACGTTATTTAAATCACGTGTGGCTCATACCCGTGGTGCTCATACCGGTTTGAAGGAGCGCACAGGGTATCATTTGAACAGTGTAGCATACGGTTTAGGTTTTCTCTAAGGTTTGCCATTTTGCACAAAGTAAGTTTTCGAACAGTCTTGGAGCAAGAAAATATTATGTACTGTGGCTATATATTTGATAATGTATTTGTATAGGCAGACCTTCCAATATCAAAATTTCATATATCACGAATATGAATGAAATTATTTTTTGTCGTGCTTTATGCACAAAAGTAATGTTCCAGAGTTTAAAAATATGTATAATGCAGGACAGTTGAAAATATGAGTGGTAATTACTGGCCCTCTTGGTTGATAACACAAAGGCAGAAAAATATACATGGCTTTCTGAATCGTGCGTTCTCCTGGCTAACGTTAACTGTACTACCATATAAGTATTAGTTAGCAGTCTTTGTTACTCACCGTGGTATAAAAATGTATTCGTATGGCCTCCAACTACAATGTCCACTTCGTCCACCTGTGCCGCAATTTCCATTTCACGGGGATAACCACAGTGAGTGATGGCAACTATAATATTTACTCCTCTAGAAGAGAGGTTTCTGGCCTCTTTTCGGATGCTTTCGAGGTCGTTTTCAAACGTGACGTTACCTGAAATGCAAAGCATTTGCTTGTTTAATGCAAATTATGGAAGTCGTGGATTGCTCTGCCCGCTTTGCCCCCTATACATGCGCCACCCTGTGACCTTCATTGTTTGTATGTATTTCCAGCGCTAACAAAAGAAAAGGGAAGAAGCAATAGACGAGCGCGGATAGGCAGCCCTCATGAAGTCGTGGTAACATTGGCTGGCAGCACAGGAGCAAACCCAGAGTTTGACTGAGGCTGGTTTTCCGTAGCACATCGTCGCCTCTGTGCTGGAGAACCTCCTCAAGGAAGTTAAGTCCAAGGCGAGCACAGAAAAATGTGATGGGGCAAAGCCGGATAAACGACAAGTTCTTCTGCCTTGTGTGCACCGCCTGTCGCACCGACTTAAAAAGACAGCCGCCAAGTGCGGTGTCCTCATGCTGTTTTCAGCGCCGAAAAAGCTGTCACCCATGTTCCCTGCGGTGAACAAGCGTTAGCACAGTCGATATGGCTGCACAAGAAAAGCACGTTGACGATCTTGTGACGTGGATTACAGGGGTTGTCTATAGAATCCCTCTGTTTTGTGGAAACTGCTACATCGGCCAGACCGTTCGTTGGGTCAATGTCAGATTGAGGGAGTATATATGGCGCTGGTCAAGGCAATAACGGGTGCCGGTCACTTAGCCGACCACTATACAAGCGATGCGAATAAACGCCCGACTTCTACGGCACACGTGTCCTCGGCAGATATAAAGATGAGCAACGCCGTATGGTTTATGAAGTATTTTGCATTAAAAAAGAAAGCGACAAATGCATTAGTACCACTTCCATTGTACTTTCAGCCAAAAAAGTATCATGCATGTACCAAAGAAGTATCAGAAGCGGTATCATGCATGCGCTATACTGCTTTATATTCGTTGTTGGTGCACGTACAAATGTTTATACATCTGTTCCTTTCTGCAATAAAAATCGGTTGAAAGAAAACAAGTGTTCTGCCTGTCTGCTATCCACTCATCTATCTTCTTCCCTTTTGTTTTGTTAGCACTGGAGATATATTACAAGTCTACATTCCAGGGTCGCGGGATCGAATCCCGGCTGCGGCGGCTGCATTTCGATGGAGGCGAAATGTTGAGGCCCGTGTGCTGTGCGATGTCAGTGCACGTTAAAGAACCCCAGGCGGTCAAAATTTCCGGAGCCCTCCACTACGGCGTCTCTCATAATCAGAGCTGGTTTTGCGACGTTAAACCCCACACAACAACAACAAGTCTACATTCCAACTAGCCTAGCTAACCGTTTTGAGACCTTCGTTATCATTCAGCGGCGTAGAATTTACTCGCAATGACATGCTGGGAAACATTCCAGCGGTGCTGTCATTAGCGGTTGCGGACATTCTAGCGGTCTCGGTCATAATATTCTCGTCTATGAACTCACTGCGACAACAGCATTGTGTCACAATTAACATGAGCTTATAGCAGTGTTATGATTGCCTTTTAAGCGATGTCATATATAAAGAGAGCTAGAGACATTTTCTTAAATATAAATGTTAATGATTCACGCAATACTTGAGAAGTATATATGGAATGCTTACTGAATATTTCAACTTTGTAAGGTGAGTGTCGTAGTCTGCAGAAGAATTTTCTGCAAGTGAGGCGAGCAATTCATATTTGTTTCCATGACAACAAATGCAGACACCCACCTGCCTGATGGATCGGGCGCGTGGTATTTAGATTGGAGGTTTGCGGCATTTTCCCGCCATGCTGGAATATCTGTTTGCTTATATCCAAATCAATGCTTAGGCCTCCACTATATGTCACGATCAAAAGGATGCCATTCCATTACGGTCTTCGTAGCTTGCATTATCGCTTCATTTGTTTTCCCGGCGAGGATGGCGCATACCCATTGTGTGGGATATGCCAACTTAAAGGTCGATTTCCTTGCGATTACAGCGCAAACATATGGCAGAACCTTTCCTCTAGGAACCGTGCAGCAGTAAATGCTCATTCAACCTTTAATGCGTCGCGTTTTTATGGAAACTGTTTAGGTTTGATTCCGTGCAAACTGAGCTCATAGAGAAAGGTGTGACGTTGCCGTCCAACTCCTGGCGCATACTTAAGTATTTGTACGAGTTATTTTTATTGCGCCTCAATATCAGTATCATCATAAGCATGCACAGATGAAATGCGTGTATGAGCCGGTATCGCATCTATTTATACATGCCTTACAGTCGAATGGTTATTTCGCTATTGCATTCATTCGTATGCGGCTCATCACCGCATATCCCTGGCCAAAGAAGGAGGGCATGCCCCACACGTGATTTTATTACCGTTAATCGTGACATAAATGCGAGAATGTCATTATACTGGTGTCATGACCGGTCATCTGGCCATGCATTTATATCCTTCCATCGCAGTGTTGGTATATAGATTGAAAGAGGCGCCAGTTTCCTATTTCTGGTACGATATACGTGTTGTCGACGCCGACGGACATCGCATGACGCATCTCATGAGCCAGTCAAGGCTTCCGCCTTAAAAACAATATTTACGAAAGGCGTGAGAGCACGGGCGAGAAGTTTGAGGCATTAGAATTGAAGTGTGATGCAGTACTGGTGTCACACGCCGTGTTTGATCGCGATTGGGCCTGCTCGGAATCAAATTCGCTGGTTGTTATTCGGTCGTTCACGCAAGCTGCAAAAGGAAGCGAATCACAGTTGAGAAATTTTATCTCTGTAAGGCTTAATCACGGTCAGCTGTGCACCGTGCCACATCTTTATTAGGTGAAGAGAGGCGGCCAGAATTGTCTACGTGGTTCCAGCAGGAGATAGCCTTCTCGCCAGTGATGCTCCGGTGACAGAGGCGAAGAGGATGAAGACTCGGGAGCAGTTACGCTAAAGTAGGCCGAGCTGTGACCGTCTACTTCGTCTACGCTCAAGCGTCGATCGAGGCTCCTCCGCAGTACTGCAGCTACATGCATAGAGTCAGGATAAAACTTGTAGAGCACGACGTCGCACACGTAGGCAGTCCCTGGAGTGCCACGACAGCAGTGCGGCGAAGCATCGGACACAACGGCTAACTAAATCTAGCTGGTTTGGCAAGGCCACCGTACCAGCGCGATACCGGACTCCTTTTTAGCCTGTTGCAAGGCATACATTGTTGGTGTAGAGACGGGACAACGAACACGTTGGTTGCGATGACTGATAAAACAAATCCCCATCTTGGGATGACCTTCTATGGTAGGTAAGAGTCGAAACACGTCACAAACAGGATCAAACCTAAGTCACGTCGGTACATTAAGCAAGGTCAGGTGACGCATGTTTTAGAGGACAGCTGGATCATATATGTGAAAGCATCAGACCTGGCAGTAATGAAATTACAGTAATAAAATTACTTTTTGCTGTAATGAGTAATCTAACGAATAACTTTTGAGGGTTTGTAATTTATCAACGTAATGAATTACTTCAAGCGAGTAATTTAATGAAATTGCACATTATTTTCACCAATTATTTTGACTACTATATATTACCTTATAGCGTAAACAAATCACTAAAAAAAGAAGAAAAGGAAGTAATTATAACAAACGCAAGTTAATTGAGGTTGTGCTGAGGTTTAGGTTGTAGAGTGCATAAAAACATTGAGTGTATACTTCCATAAGCATATGCTCTGGGACACACATGTCAATCATGTAACCAAGCAACTTTCGAAATGTGTTGGTGTCATGGCAAAACGACGTACACTAATACCGTCAAATATAAAAATAAAAATTTATAATGCATTATTTATGTCCAACTTAAACTACTGCTTTGTAGTCTGGGCCACGACCACATCATCTAATTTAAATCACTTGCACACACTTAAAAAAAAAAGGCTATTCGACAAATCGCTGGTGTACCTTACGATGCGCATACAAAGGAATTGTTCATTCGGTTCAATTTTATCTCCATGCCGAACCTTTACTCGTACACCCTGTCTACAAGATACAAACAGTGTTTAAGGAATAATGAACAAATATTACTTTCCCTAGCGGAATTCAAAACCAGAGCACCCTTGTATGCTACGCGTAACCATGAACTCTGGCAAGTACCCTTTTCAAGAAGCAAATACGGTGAGCAAAGCGTTCGATATACGCTTCTTGTATTGCTAAATATGTTCTTTCAACAAGGGATTGATATTACTAACATCACAAGAAAGGATCTACGCAATTGGTTTGTAATAAAATAATGACATCAAATGCTTCATTACTTACTGATTACTTAATGAGCAAACAGACAATGAAGCCTAGGAAAGCATAGAAAGCAATTACAATACCACAAGTAACTTCCCCTATGCTTTCCTAGGCTTCATTGTCTGTTTGCTCATTAAGTAGTTTCTAACAAATAAAGAACGAGCCCTTGACCCCTTCCCTTTCGTTATTACTTACTGATGTAACACTAACAGATAACTTTAAATTATATGAGGCACAATTTCACGAATTCTTTTGTCATGCTTCAAAGCTATATTCGTGTGTATTTTCTTTCTTGATGTACGTAGCGATTATAGCAGTATTGTTTAACTTCTACATGCAAATTCTCTGTACTTTCTGTGATAATGAATACGCTATACATGTATATATCATATGTCTCTTTGCCGTATGCCTTGTACACGGCGCCCGAATCTTCGTCAAGTGGGAATTGCCACATTTTGTTAGGGCCTTCCTCCATCCTTATGGAAATAAATTGAAATTGAAAATTGAAATCGAAATATGAGCGCCAAACACCAAGTTTGAGAGCAAGGCAGGCCCACGGAGAAGTTGTAAAAATGTGCTGTAAACAAAGTGTGTACGAGTTCGTACAAGAATGAACTTTCGTTAAAGTAATTTCAAAGTAATTTCATTTCTTTTCAAAAGTAATAGTATTTAAATGTCATTTCTTTCTGCCAGCGGTAATTTGTATGTAGTTTAATTAAATGTGAGGTAATCTCAGAAAGACAATTAGTGATCTAATTTAATTACATTTTGGAAGTAATTTTGCCATCTCCGAATAGCATATTTTGTCCGAAAGCTACGCTTTGGTCCAATTGAGACGAGCTGGGGGCACCTCAGTAAAGTTCTTGTCGAGCGCAGGGTTTGCAT